>NQII01007685.1:38852-62591 GCA_002778355.1 Clitarchus hookeri
ACAATTCGCACCGTTGTTCGCGGTCTCGCCGTGCTTTTCGGGTGCGCGTCGCGACGCTGGGCACGTCGCATCGCAGCCCCAACAGACGTCCGCGTTGGGCCGTTGTACAAGGAGCAGGTTTCGCGGTGTAGCCGATTCCTCCAGACTTAACGTTGCAGTGTAATTTATTATTGCTTCCTTTGGGCACAGTTTTTACGTTCGCATTTATTACTGGCGCTGCTGTATGCTTTGAGTAATTTAAATTTTCTCTAATGTGTACTTTTTNGTTTTTACGTTCGCATTTATTACTGGCGCTGCTGTATGCTTTGAGTAATTTAAATTTTCTCTAATGTGTACTTTTTAATATCTGTGAGGCCTGTTAAGTAATGTACGGGCCTTGGTTAACAATCTATAAAACATTTATCATAATCATAGTGTTGTAAAGAAGTTGGGTGCATCGCCTCTTAACTTAGTTGGAAACTTCATTCCTATTTCTCAAATATTCCTCAGCTGTATTGTAAATGTACGTCCGAATCGACTCGTGTATTTTAACGGTTTAACGGTCGTGTTGAGTGAGCTGAAGTGATCATTTTGTCCATCGTTNGTCCGAATCGACTCGTGTATTTTAACGGTTTAACGGTCGTGTTGAGTGAGCTGAAGTGATCATTTTGTCCATCGTTTGTGTTGCTGAGCAGAAATTTTGGAATCAGAATGGCTGTAGTAAATAGGTGTTTCGTCCTCAAGATGTTTTAATGCTTCTTCGAAACAGAAGGACCCTCCCTCCACCTCACCATTCGTTGGTGGAGTTTGCAAAGCTCTTTACGACCCCCTCCTTCCTTTCCCCAGATGCTATTAAGAACGAGTTGGGCGATGAGCTTGTCGTGCTTGGCGAGTTAGAATACAAAAGTTGGCCCGTGTTTACTATTTAATTTGCAGTTTATCTCCAAGCACTTGAACTACATAAGAGGAAACTTTGGTACGGTAATTTCCNGTGTTTACTATTTAATTTGCAGTTTATCTCCAAGCACTTGAACTACATAAGAGGAAACTTTGGTACGGTAATTTCCATTCCCGAAATAAGCATATAGCGTTTATTTTTCGTGGTAAGTACATGTTTAAGATACTTTTTTATTAGACGTCAAATAACTAACACATGGTATTTAAAATTCATTGTGAATTGTTTGCAGAAGGGAAACGCGGNGTGTTTACTATTTAATTTGCAGTTTATCTCCAAGCACTTGAACTACATAAGAGGAAACTTTGGTACGGTAATTTCTATTCCCGAAATAAGCATATAGCGTTTATTTTTCGTGGTAAGCACATGTTTAAGATAATTTTTTATTAGACGTCAAATAACTAACACATGGTATTTAAAATTCATTGTGAATTGTTTGCAGAAGGGAAACGCGGNTTTTTTATTAGACGTCAAATAACTAACACATGGTATTTAAAATTCATTGTGAATTGTTTGCAGAAGGGAAACGCGGAGAAAACTTAATACGTTATGTAAAGCGAATCTTGATGAGGCTGAGTTTACGAAAAGTGTCTCTTGATGAGGCGGCACTGTGGAAATTTCGACCGACAGTCTCCAGACGGACAGTAATATTTGTCTGTACTCTGTAGTACTAATAACAAGAGCTGAAATTTAAAACTAAAATAATACAAATGAAATATGATAGATTTGATTGAAAATAATTGAAAACAGCTTCATTGAAATGACTGAAATCGTGTCAATCATTTCAACGGCTGCAAACTGATAAAATAATAAATTTTAAATATGTACTATAAACAAATAATACAAGTATGATTTGTACTGAATTCATCTGGCCAGGGATGATTTTCCATCAAATTTCACCAGCTGGTGTTGTTTCATTAGTGGACTCCGGCTGAGAAAATGTTAACCGATTGAAACCACTAATATTGCTTTGAGAGTGTTCTGGCTTAACAGAATCGACGACACTGCGAGGCAGCTTACGGCAAAAAATAGCATTGAAATTGAGAGTCTTCCTCCAATATTCTGTTAGTTTAAGCGTTTGATAAAGTGCTATCCTGTTTTACCCGGTTGGCTCTCTTTGTTATGAGAATGTATGATATGCATTGGTAAATCAAAAGTTTTTTAGTATATATCCTAAGCTGGCGTGTAGGGTTCTTCGTAAATCAGTACAACGTGATATCTAGTCAAAAATGCTGGTTTGTTCAATNATCCTAAGCTGGCGTGTAGGGTTCTTCGTAAATCAGTACAACGTGATATCTAGTCAAAAATGCTGGTTTGTTCAATAAAAATGCTAACAAAGATAGGGCACTGAACTGTTTCCACTGTAACTGGTTAGTATCATAATTATTTTAGCATTGACGTTCTCAGATTATATTTAAGTACAAGTATCAGTGTTAAGTTGCTTTCGTGTTCTTAGTTTGATGGTTCGAAAGTTCTGAAGACATCGTTGAACGTGATTTTTAGTTGTTTCATTGAAGAATTGGCAAGTTCGATTTTCGCACAGAGGGAACACATTTAGGCTTTATGTCTGTTTCGGTGCAAGTGTTCTTGAATTACTTTCTTCCTTTAGAGTGTAAAGCGAAGATATTTGTATGAATATGTGTTGGCTGGCCTAGACAGGTAGGAACCATTTTGGCAATTGCACTGTGATAGCTGTGGTGCTCCCAAGGCAACGCAGCAGAACGATACTGCAGTGGTTGGTCGTTCCCGTCTGCAGTATGAAGGTGAACCAGATGTACCAATCATCCACTTGGAACATTTCAAGGGTCGGTGCCGGGAATCGAATTCCCGATCTTTCAGAGTGAGGCAAAACGTGGACACAGTGAACTAACGATCAGAAATACTTTTCACACATGTTTTTACGACTCTCATGCTGTGATAAACCTACCATTGTTCTTGCGTTCGTATTAAATCTAGTACAATAAATAATTTAATCTTAGAGGGGGTGGAGGGACTTGCCGGCTGGTGTTTCGCACGCATTTATTGAAATTGACGACTTTTTACAGCCGTACGAAATCTGGCACAAATTTTGTAAAAAGCAAGATAGGTAAGTGGGTTTTGGAGTTTTTTTTGTCGGATTGAAAGTACCCCGGGATGTACGCAGGGTCCCATGGGGGTTCTGTCTAATATTTTAAAATGTAATGATTTTTTTTTGTTAAATTACAGTTTACACGTAATGATCACAAGTACGGCATTGTATTATTTTCTGCTGCGATGTCCCTTCCGCTCAGGGCCCGGTATCATTACTATTGTCTATTAATTGTAATGTCTATTGCTTAGGTGGGTTATGCCTCGGCTAGCTCGAGTCAGTATACATATGGTAGTTTAATTGCCCGTTATTGCGTAGTACTAACAACTCCACGCACCACGGCCAAGTATGTGCTTTATTGTAAGCTCTTAATGGAGAAATTGATAAATTATTACGGCCGCCGTCCGCTATCACACTCGCTTCTCGGTGATGTACCGCGCCGCCGTATACCGTATCGTCGTGACAAATATTTAATTGATTCAACACTGGCCGGAATCGCAGCACTTCTCTGCATCTCGAAGAGGCCTGGACCTCAGTTCGCCGTATCTCTTGCGTAAGTCCTCCCTATCCAGCCGACGAAAAACTTCTGACCCCCGCTTTGGCGCGGGAATATCGCCTCACCCCCGCCAACACTGCCCCGGTACTCCCCTTCACGCGTCCTTAGTTGGGTTCCTTCCCGGGAATGTTGCGTGGGCCGACAAATGCTCGATACACATTTATTGTAATTCAATTTCATTTACATCAGACATATTCCCTATTACATCATAATACTGGTTACACTTATATTTATATTTCCTGTGTTATAATTTGCATATTTTATTCACGGTTACTTCCGACTATTCTGAAACCCTGCTAAGGTTCTAATTCCAAGATATTCCTCCGCCACATGCAAACAACAATTAACCGAGTTAACAGAAATACACCAAAGTAACAACGCATCACATTCGTGCGTACTCAGTGTACTAATATTTTCCATAAGAACTATTTCTTACGAAGCATAAACAACACACCATTTTGCTCACTGTTTTATTCGTATTAAATATTATAACTTATAGATAACATATAAGTAAAAGCTCACTTGGACCAAAAATAAGCTAATTTTATGTTAAAAGAAGCATAGAACGCGAGAGATACAAGGCATATTTAGGAAATAACCAAACACGTCATACATGGGGTGAATTTTCAAAGGTTAGATTTAAAAAATATGAAGAAACCGCAAATAGACTATAAGACAAAATCCTCCCCTCTAAGACAGATGGCCGTAAGCAAAGGGAGGGACGAGTGTCCCTCGCTGCTTGGACCACACACAGCCGGAAATTGCCGCCCGCTCCCTGCATTGTTTTAATAGTTGTACGTTGCACGGTAGAATCTTATAATGAATACACTTGATACAGTATTAAAAATAATACTAAATTCTGACACGAAATGATGATAAAATGATATAAAACAATGAGCACTTATAATGAACATTATCAATTGCCTGCCATACATTAAACATACATAATACCATGTAGGATCATCAGATTGCATAAAATACTTGCAGCTAATTCACGATTACTTGAACAGTTTTTAAATCAATACTAGGAAAAATAATCTCTGCGTGTAACTGCATGCCACTAAATGTAAACGTTAAACGTACAGTAAAGTTGGGGGCGAATTGACAAAAGTAGTTTAATTAGAGTCTTATTAAATGTGTAATGTCTTAATTAGTGTTAAATGAAATAGTGCTGTTCATAGCTTTATGCCCGGCCGAGAAATAATAAGCGCAGTTGTGAATTTTTTCTAACAGTTTTACAGGACTTATTCGGCGCATAAATGCCAGCGATTGTGTTCACGGCAATGTTAATTTTCAAGTGAGGTGGAAAACAAATAATGCTCTGAAAGTAGAAACTAATTATTTTCCAAGTGCTCAGTTATCCTTGAGTCAAATGTATTTCACACCTCTCTTCCTCACTTACTACTAGCCTCTGGGTTTAGCCGCGTCCAAGAATTCTTGTTCGACGTTTCTGCGGTAATTACAGCTGCCATCATCAAGGGAAAAAATGCTTTATTGTATTTAGGGTTGTCGAAGTGGGAATTGCTTCCATAGGCTGGATTCCTCCTGGTTGGCAGAGATGGTTGACCAATCCTTGCGAGTTTGTAGTCACTGCCCTGATTGGCTGGACCCTTCGGCCAGTCGCAGCCTCTCTTCCTTCTCATTGGCCGAGTTGGTTGGCCAATTCTGGCGAGTCTGTGGACCTTACCCTCGGGTCACGTGGTTCCGAGTTTTCTATTATGTGCCCCTGTGCCATCAGGCATTGTTCCTCTGAAGATGGCAGCTGTATTTACTACGGTAACGTCGGGCAAAAAAGCATAAACGCGTCTCAAACTCGAAGATCCAGCAGATGTTGATAACAGCGAAAGCCCGCAATATATTTTACACGTCTAACTTTTTCTTGCTTCTTCTTTTAGTGAGGCGACGTTTCTTTTTCGGAGAGTTGAGTGGTTCTGGTCGGTGCCTTGTTGCCTTGTTTCGCAGCCTTGAGCGCCCGCGAGGGTGAAGTAAGGAGAAACTGGAGCAGCGGCGGAATGCACGGGCGGGGTAAATGGGAGTGCCCCGAGATAATCAGCTGGCCAACGGCAACGTCCGCCACGGTTCCAACATGCTGAAATCCGGGCGACCCTGCCGGGAATCGAACCAGGTTCTCCTTGGTGGGAGGCGAGCAGTCGCCGGTTACACCCCTACGACCTCTTCTTTTTGGAAGAGGCGATCGCCCTTTGTGCTCACGCCACAAATTACGAAACAATTTTGCTAACAATGAATAACATTGAAAATAGACGGTAATGAAAACCACTTTGGCGTAAGTTGTGGGGGAGCTCTTGCGAACTGCCCGCGATATCGCGGCAGGCTTGCTCGCGATTGGCTATTCATGGTGCGTGTAGGTCGACGCAGTTCTCTCTCGTTTCCTTCGCTCTCCTCACCCACCTGCTGGAGCCTCAGGTCGTGATAGAATTCCAGATTTCCTCTCTTCTCCGCTCCAGCAGCGCTGCATTCACCACCGAGTCTCCGGAGGGAAGGAGGGGAAAAGCAGCTCAAAATGGAGACGAATCGCCTTTCTTATTTGTAGAAAAAACCAACGTTTATTTTTAGTTTTTTCATCCTCTCGAGTTCTCGTGGGATGCTTTCTGAACGACGCGTCTACCCCAAATCGATTCAATCACTTTACACTGGTAATTTTATTTTCTTTGCTTTGGCGACTCTGACGTATTTGTGTATAAAAAAATTATCTGAATGGTCGTCACTTATTGTATTGATTTTACTGTAGCTGCTTGAGAAGACTTGTAATACAGGGATAAATCGAACGCTAAAACATTACCAAATACCGATCGCTGAAAATGGTTAAAAATCTGTTATTATCAAGCAGGTGAAATGCATAGTGGATTGTTTGTTATTGGTTATAAATACGTTTGGAAGTCCCGTTTCAAGTGTGAAATTCGCTCATGTAAACAACTTGCAGCTATTCAGTTATGTCAGAGGAGCTCTCTCACTCAAATTTTGAGTAATGTAAATAACGTAGCAAGGTAGGCACATCAGTTGGTATAGCTTCAGTAATTTATGCGCAAGTTTCTGCTTGTTTTGATCTCCACCTTTGCACTTACATGGTTAGCAAAGTCTTGTCATGACGGTATTCTTTTGTTAAGTTTGTTTTAACTTATATTTTATAAGTAGAGACAGGTTTTGTATATTAGAGAAGTTACAGTTTTACGTATTATTTATTCAGCGGAGAACATAATCTTTTTGTTCGCGCGTTTGTCAGTCATTTATTTTCACATGGAAATAGCAGGCGTATAGTTTGAGTGTGAGGGGTCCTGGTGAGTGGGGAGATTGTCCAAATCTTAACATCGAGGTCTTTTAGAGCCAACGAGGGAGAACAGAGGTGAGTATGGAGCAACGTCGGAATGCAAGAACGGGGGAAACGGTAGTTCCCCCGAGAAAACCCGCCGACCAGTATTATCGTCCGGCACGTTTCCCACATGCGAAAATCCGGGAGCGACCCCGCCGGGATTCGAACCCGGTTCGCCTTGGTGGGGAGGCAGGTGAAATGTGTTCACGGTTTTTAAGTGCGGGTGTAGGTTTAAATGGGCGATCCGGGTCTTGGTCAGTCTATCTGCATAAAATAAAAGCGTTACACTTAATTTAAAAAAAATAAAGAAAAGTGTACTGTCGTGGAAGCTGTATTGTGTTGCTATTGGAGTAATGGCGTGCTATTTTCGATATGTTCCCAGTCTACTGCCATAATTCAACAGTCTGTCAACGCTCGGTTGAGCGAGACGTAATTTTTACTTTATTCTCATTAGAGCAATAATTTGCATCGTATAATCCTGTTTAACCCTTTCAGACCTCCTTTAATTTACGGTTTCAGATGTTGCAAACACAAACAAATTATGATGCGTGCTGTACTTAGTCGACACACAACTTTTTTCGTTGTCGCAGCCAATGAGTTGTAGGGTGTATGTTTGGCTACAGTTATATGAACCAATTATGACCTAGACTTGTAAGACAGTTTGCGAATCATTTNCGGGAGCGACCCCGCCGGGATTCGAACCCGGTTCGCCTTGGTGGGGAGGCAGGTGAAATGTGTTCACGGTTTTTAAGTGCGGGTGTAGGTTTAAATGGGCGATCCGGGTCTTGGTCAGTCTACCTGCATAAAATAAAAGCGTTACACTTAATTTAAAAAAAGAAAGAAAAGTGTACTGTCGTGGAAGCTGTATTGTGTTGCTATTGGAGTAATGGCGTGCTATTTTCGATATGTTCCCAGTCTACTGCCATAATTCAACAGTCTGTCAACGCTCGGTTGAGCGAGACGTAATTTTTACTTTATTCTCAATAGAGCAATAATTTGCATCGTATAATCCTGTTTAACCCTTTCAGACCTCCTTTAATTTACGGTTTCAGATGTTGCAAACACAAACAAATTATGATGCGTGCTGTACTTAGTCGACACACAACTTTTTTCGTTGTCGCAGCCAATGAATTGTAGGGTGTATGTTTGGCTACAGTTATATGAACCAATTATGACCTAGACTTGTAAGACAGTTTGCGAATCATTTNTTGTAGGGTGTATGTTTGGCTACAGTTATATGAACCAATTATGACCTAGACTTGTAAGACAGTTTGCGAATCATTTACCCACATGTAAGATCATTGGTCAATGAGCTCCGCAGTGTGCTGTACAGACCATAAATTACCTACATGTGTATAATGTACATAATAGTGTACACTGGGTCTTAATGGTTTAATTTTCTGACAGTTTCTCTGAGCTACTAGATAGACGCACGAATAATAGTCTGTGCTGATTTGTACACGTGACGGAAGGATACACACCGATAGAAAAACTAACAAAATATTTAGTTGAATCCACTGTATATATTTGTTTGGCCACGGTTTTCGTTATCAAATACAGCTTAGAGTTTATTTACATTTTTTGTGACTGTTAGGATATTAACAATGTTTGTTAGTACATTTACTGATGCTTGATAATGTTGTAAACATCTTAATAAAACAAGTTCAACAGGAAACTAAATATATGTATTATTTATTTGCTCACGTTGTCCAGTATTCGAAATATAATATTTGAAAACATTCCCGTTTTATTAGTATGCACTTTAGCTGAGGTTGCCAGGGTGTAACGCCCGGGAGCAAACCACCTGGATTCGAATCTCGGTCGGCTATCCATTTTTTTATATTAACCGCAACCGTTTAATTTACGCAGAGCCAAACAAATATTTAGTGGCGTAAACCAAATCTTTGTTTGAGGCAACCAAATAAGAACAACTAAATAATTTGATTTCAGTAACAAAAGATGTTATTGCACCTATCAAACTTTGTTTGATTCAACAGAAACTTTTTTTTCTAAGTGCACAATGCCCGGGAAGAAGTAGAGCAGAGTTTACAGAACTGCTCAGTTACTCGTGAAGCAACTATACTTGGATAAGCCGTATTGCGTAAAAATACCCGTTTTGAGAAGCGGGTGGTTGAAAAGAGAACTTTTGTGCTACCTTTGTTTTGTCGATATAATCCATTCACGATATCTTTCTTCACTCTTTGTGAAACAAACGTTTTGAAAAAGCACNACCTTTGTTTTGTCGATATAATCCATTCACGATATCTTTCTTCACTCTTTGTGAAACAAACGTTTTGAAAAAGCATCCTATATGCAACATGCTTGTGTTTTTTTAATGAATAATATATAACAAAGGTTATTAATATTGTAATATTATATTTTTTAATTAAATGAAACAGTCACTTAAATATTGTGTATACATTGTANCAAAGGTTATTAATATTGTAATATTATATTTTTTAATTAAATGAAACAGTCACTTAAATATTGTGTATACATTGTAATATTTATTTCGTAATCAGCATGTATTAAAAACTGCGTGAGCAGTGGCTGGTAAAAAATAGTTTACAGTTAAAAAAGTTACTAAACTGAGTTTTTGTACGCTTATTCGTAAAGTAAAAGTTTCCTAATGAAATACTTAATTCTTCAGGTAGTATTGATGAAAACACATTCCATTGTTATTTATTAAAGATAAAGATATTTTAGTGTCTGATGAGCGCAAAATACAGTGCGTAGGTCCTAGTATTTTTTTTTCACTGAGGAAAAGAATTGGATAGGTGGATCTTGTTTTTTTTTTTTTTTGTTGCACTTGCATTTTACAGCGCTATTAGCGGGGAAATACGTGTTTTCAACTTTAACGTATTTGATACTTTTACAGCACAAGTAATGATGCTTGAATCCGTGATTTTAAACAGTCGTTGACGTTTTAATTTTAAGAGTTATTAAAAATCCGTAATTTAATGTAATTGTGGAACATGAACGACTTTAAAGTTGGCGACATGAGGTTTTGAAGAAACGAGTGTTTATTTTTATTCCTGTGAAAAATAATGAAAATAATCAAATTAAGTTTGTACTTTAAGTAACGACGTTGCGATGAATTTGTTTTTTCACTGCAGGAGAAATGGCATAGCTGTTCCCTCGGCTGAACTCCGTAGCCGTTAACACCAGCTAGTCCAGTGTGTGACAGCAAGGTGCGAGATTGATACGTCTTTAACCCTAAACAGTTACTTTTGTTTGTCACAATTTTGTAACTTTTCCGTAGGCGTTCGNGCGAGATTGATACGTCTTTAACCCTAAACAGTTACTTTTGTTTGTCACAATTTTGTAACTTTTCCGTAGGCGTTCGAAATATATTTAACATGCTTAATTTCAGTGAACTGAATGTTTGCCACAGACTGAACATAGTTCCTAAAGTGATGAAACCGTGTTAGAAAGTTATAAATAAACAAACGTAATAAAAACTACTTGTGCAGAAGACGTTGGGCAGAATGCTAGTTATTAGGCCTATTTGTGTGCATGTTATCCACTATCTTTAAATTTGTCGCTGCTAAGTGAAGTTGCGTTATGAAATATGTGACCCACGTTGTGTGCTTGAGTTTCCTATCGTTTAATTGGCCTGAATACTCGTTAATTTTAATATTCTTTCCAATTGAGACAGCTCATAAATATAACTAACCTAACACGTGTAAATAACAATACATTAAATACTTTGTAGAAAATTCTTTCTCTCCACAGTTTTAAGGATGTGAATATTGTTGCGGCAAAATGTTAATGCGTAATATATTTTAATAGTATGTAAAATAATCACCATATCGTAAATACAGACACTATCAAATATTTATAAAGCTGACCTTAATTTGGCCATAGGTCTACATTATCAACTATTTATTCGTTATACTTTTTGAAATGCGCTAGCATTCTTTGAACAGCTGAAAAGTGTAAACAAGTTATTTGACAGTTAAAATAATGAAGTCGCATAGTAATGTTGTTTACATGTAACGTAAGTCTACACACAAAATAACTGTTATTGGCGGGCAGTGAGCGAGCAAAGTGCCTTATTACTTCTGCGTAATTATAGTAATATTTATAACTAATTGTTTATTTACGGTTATACATAATGTTTGTGCCCTTACTCGAATTCTTGGAATGAACAACGCCAATGTCCGATTCATAGTTGTATAGGCTCTGAAAGTGATCTCCTTTTCAAACCTTAAGGGATCAGGACTTGTTCCTGAAAATATGTTCTTTATGTTCACTGCTTTAACTGCCTTATCGCTTACTAAAGTTTACGGGCGAATATAAAATACAGTGAGTTGAACAAGTAGTTTTAGGAAAGTGAGGGCGCGGTTTTACGGCCATGTCACAGAGTAGATAAATATGCAACCGTGAAACAGCCGCTTTAGCAGCAAACTCCAACTACACGCACCAGCAAAATGGCGTCACTGGCCAGCAACATGTCGGAACGCCGTTCGCCAATCAGCGCCGGCGGCCAGTTAGACACAAGGCCCGTTCCCAGAACCTCGCGCAGCCAGTCAGCGAAGGAACTGCCACGCTGTTTCACTCTGTATGCTTGGCTGTTCTGCGGCCACGTGATGTGCAGTTTAGGTGGCGTCGGCGCCTCGCGTGGTCTCGTCTCGTACTGCTCCGCCGCTGCGGAGTTTAATCGATGTGCGGTTCCCTTTGGCGACGGTCGCGTGCAGTATTAATGCCGTACTGCGAGGGTAACTGCCGACAGCCGGTTAACGTGCGTTTAACAAATCGGTTCGTCCCAGCGCTGTCCAAATACCGTGCTACATTGGATTGTACTTATAATTTACGACCGTCGCATACGCACTGAGAAGCTGAAGGGGACGGGGTGTCCTGCTAGTAGCGCACACCTTGATATCCTCTCCACGCTCATGTTCTGTTTGAATGATGCAGTTAATAGGTTTAGAAAAGTCACCTGTTGGACCTTATCGTTACTTTAGATTTCTGCACGGTTAATCTAAACAATAATTGAANTAGGTTTAGAAAAGTCACCTGTTGGACCTTATCGTTACTTTAGATTTCTGCACGGTTAATCTAAACAATAATTGAGTAGTTCAGTTTCAGCTGACAGGGAATTTTATATTGCACAGATTTTGCGTGGTTCCGCCTTTCGATCGATGTCGGCTACATAAATAAAAGGTAACCAGTGTGCGAAAATATTTGAAACGAAACCGTTATACGATACTTCAAAGAGTGTTTTTTTATTTTACCAAATTTTTATATTCTTGCCAACACTGCTTCAAAGTAGAAAGCGCAGTAAGTTTGCCGCCCTTTGGTTGCTTTATTTTTGTAACTTGTTTTTCTTTCAAATTAAATGATTAAGAAAAAAAGTCTGCGTAGTAATTAAACAGTGCTTGAAAAAACATAATTTGTATTTCAGCTAACATAACAGTATAGGGCGATATAAACGGTTGCTGCAGAACGGCAGCAGTTAAGGTCGCAAAAACTGCTGGGGCGATGGTCACAGCTGCGAGCGATTTTGTGAAAATAGATGTTTTCTGGCGACTACTTTGTAAAGTACTCGCGATTGCAGCATTTGTTGCTTGCTAGTTGTTTAGTCTTGCGCTAATGTTTAATCGAAACGTAATGTGTGCGCAGAAATACTTTGTTTGCAGCGATATTAAGGGGNTCGAAACGTAATGTGTGCGCAGAAATACTTTGTTTGCAGCGATATTAAGGGGCAGCCCTAGTTGTGATAAATATCTCGTAAGCAGTTTTCTTAATTTTGATAAAACTACGGGATATTTCAATGTAATTTTTTTTTCTNTAGGTTTAGAAAAGTCACCTGTTGGACCTTATCGTTACTTTAGATTTCTGCACGGTTAATCTAAACAATAATTGAATAGTTCAGTTTCAGCTAACAGGGAATTTTATATTGCACAGATTTTGCGTGGTTCCGCCTTTCGATCGATGTCGGCTACATAAATAAAAGGTAACCAGTGTGCGAAAATATTTGAAACGAAACCGTTATACGATACTTCAAAGAGTGTTTTTTTATTTTACCAAATTTTTATATTCTTGCCAACACTGCTTCAAAGTAGAAAGCGCAGTAAGTTTGCCGCCCTTTGGTTGCTTTATTTTTGTAACTTGTTTTTCTTTCAAATTAAATGATTAAGAAAAAAAGTCTGCGTAGTAATTANATAAATAAATGGCTTAATTTTCTTTCTGTATTTGTAATTAAGGAGAAACACACAAAAGGAAAAACTTTTGTTCCTTAGTTTGTTTTGAACGCGTTAATTGTTAACAAGTTGTCCTATTCGAACCCCCTTGCGAGTTAGGTTTGTGTTCTTCGTAAGGTTAGTTATGTACGCAAAACCCCTCATGACTGATCAGTTTGCGGATTACGATTAAGAAAAAAAGTCTGCGTAGTAATTAAACAGTGCTTGAAAAAACATAATTTGTATTTCAGCTAACATAACAGTGTAGGGCGATATAAACGGTTGCTGCAGAACGGCAGCAGTTAAGGTCGCAAAAACTGCTGGGGCGATGGTCACAGCTGCGAGCGATTTTGTGAAAATAGCTGTTTTCTGGCGACTACTTTGTAAAGTACTCGCGATTGCAGCATTTGTTGCTTGCTAGTTGTTTAGTCTTGCGCTAATGTTTAACCGAAACGTAATGTGTGCGCAGAAATACTTTGTTTGCAGCGATATTAAGGGGCATATTTGTGATAAATATCTCGTAAGCAGTTTTCTTAATTTTGATAAAACTACGGGATATTTCAATGTAATTTTTTTTTCTNTTGTGATAAATATCTCGTAAGCAGTTTTCTTAATTTTGATAAAACTACGGGATATTTCAATGTAATTTTTTTTTCTGGTATGAAATGAAGGCCATATTTTGTCGCCAACTCATAATTTCCGTTACTGGAACACGAACTTCATTGTTGAAAAGTGTCAGTTGGCAAAAATCGCTTAAGTAGTCCTCTTTTTACGATATTTATTCTTTTGTAAAACAGCGTTTTAACTTTGGCAACAGTGCTGAATCGCTGTATCTTTTCTGAACTGTTTGCTGTATTAAAACCCTGTAGTCACAGCTTGTAAAATTTTGAGGAGACAGAACACACGGGAAGCTTGCTTATGCTATTTTACATCGCCTTCGCAGTGCTTCCTTACGCCGGAGGCGACCTTGAGATATTATACATTTTTTACTAATGAAGCCACTTATTGCTGCCTTTCCGCTGCCTCTTGTTCGGCGAGTACGTTACATCTGATGTCACAGTTGGGGTGTCTGTCAAACAGCTAATTGTTTAAACCCCTTGTCTGGGACGATTCGTCGTAATTCGATCCTCCTTGCCCGTGGGTGAGATCAAAGAAGCCGCCATAGCAACCGGCGTTCGCAATGAGAAGGTCTCTTTCGGGAAAGTGCTTATTTTGATGTATAGTGGAAAAGGCCGGATCGTGAGCACATGGAGTTACCATGCTCGCACAAACACGCACCGGTAGTAAAGCCACTTTATTGATCGGGTGGTTCAAGGACATCNACATGGAGTTACCATGCTCGCACAAACACGCACCGGTAGTAAAGCCACTTTATTGATCGGGTGGTTCAAGGACATCATGTGCCAGGCAGACGCTTGGCAGCTCAGTCTTTTGCTGCGTGCATTGTGATTAGTGTGCTGGGTTCTTAAGAGTTAGTAGTCCGGACATATTTTCTGTAACATCCATTGCTTGCGCGTATCNACATGGAGTTACCATGCTCGCACAAACACGCACCGGTAGTAAAGCCACTTTATTGATCGGGTGGTTCAAGGACATAATGTGCTAGGCAGACGCTTGGCAGCTCAGTCTTTTGCTGCGTGCAGTGTGATTAGTGTGCTGGGTTCTTAAGAGTTAGTAGTCCGGACATATTTTCTGTAACATCCATTGCTTGCGCGTATCTCAGCAAATAAAGGTCCTGGGAATATGACTGTTTGCCAGAAAAAAAAAAACAATTATCTAGGGCCGTAGAGTTTTGATTTTATAATATTAAGTTTACTGTGAGAAAAAAATCGTGAAAATAGTTAAACATCGCATATTTAAAGCTTGCCTGCGAAGTTTCCATAATAGGTAGAAAAATTAAACAATACAATCTTAGTTTAATGTATGGGCTTTCATCGCGTGTAATAAAACCCCATAAGTTACACATCTCATTTGCACAGAAAAGCGTAACAACGGAAGCACTGCACGCCGGTTCAGCGACTTGTGCATAGGAGCGAGGGGCGCTAACCGCACCCGTTATTGTCGCCCTTATCGCTGTGCTTCGAGAGAAAAAAAAAAGTGTCTATGTACGTACTCTTAATGCCCCGTCGCTGTAGCGTAGGCACAGTAGGCAGCGGAGCGGATTGGATCACGCCAAGCCACGAATTGCATGATTCAACTTCTTATCAGAATATCATGAGCTCTGCACGAAGTGAATAAAGCAAAAGTTACCAGCGACACGTCGTATAAATGTGGAAGGGAAAAGTGGTGCCTCTGGTGTCGTGAATAGCTGCGTATTGAATAAACTAGAATCGACCCGCCGCTAGGCAAGAAGTAAAGTGATCGTCGGCATGGAGGCGTTGGCAATCATTTCTCATTTCAGAGGTAATGCGAGTTCGTTAATCATTCGCCTGTAGTCGTGGTGCTGGAGGTGGCTTTCGAGGNTAGTTCGTTAATCATTCGCCTGTAGTCGTGGTGCTGGAGGTGGCTTTCGAGGTGCTACGCGTTCCTGTACGATCAGTTTTATCAAGGTTGATCTTCTCTCTGGCAAATATTGGTGCAGTTTTGTACGTTGCCTTCCCCATCNCCGCCGCTAGGCAAGAAGTAAAGTGATCGTCGGCATGGAGGCGTTGGCAATCATTTCTCATTTCAGAGGTAATGCGAGTTCGTTAATCATTCGCCTGTAGTCGTGGTGCTGGAGGTGGCTTTCGAGGTGCTACGCGTTCGTGTACGATCAGTTTTATCAAGGTTGATCTTCTCTCTGGCAAATATTGGTGCAGTTTTGTACGTTGCCTTCCCCATCNTGTACGATCAGTTTTATCAAGGTTGATCTTCTCTCTGGCAAATATTGGTGCAGTTTTGTACGTTGCCTTCCCCATCTTCGTTATGCATTGGAACGAGGTTCCGATTAATTTCTAAGTTCGAGGAAAGATGAAAAGCCCGAGGCAGGGTCGGCACGTTTCAGAAAAAAAAGAAAAAAGTTGACACTAAGCGGAGCCGATTATCGCCTTCGTTTATTGCAAGCATGTAGAGTGTGAGGGGTAGGGCTAATGAGGCTAGTGCAGAGTTGAACTAGAATAGGTTCAGAAAATAAACCGCGTTAATATAGCGTACGTTTCATTACCTGCTTGGTAATCGCTGGGTACTGGAACCAAAGCGGGAACATTAGCAGGGATATTATATGCATCGAGACCGATCAGAATTTTAATGGGTGAGAAATTATAAAGATTCGNGCGGGAACATTAGCAGGGATATTATATGCATCGAGACCGATCAGAATTTTAATGGGTGAGAAATTATAAAGATTCGTATTGAGGAACAGTGTCCTTTTTTTTTCTCGAATGTGAATGAAAAAAACACCCCGGGAGAACCATCCTACTGCAAGCCGGACTGAATGGAGTCACGACCTTCTGAATGCCTATCAAACAAGTTACTCCATAAAAAAATTCTTTGGAAACTATTTGGTAAGATTGTACACGTTACTGTGCCATGTGTGAACCTAAATCTGAAATTCAACTAGTGCTAATGACTTATGTAAATGGAGATAAACTATTTAGAAAGTTTCTTAAAACAGTTCGTTATAAAGATGCAATTATTTTACGTATTCATGCAAGAAAAATTGTGGCAACGGATTTCTAAATAATTAATTACAAAACGCATAATATTTTTTTACTATGTACATGACCAAACACTCTTAGGTAGCAGTGGAAAAGCTAGTGACGAAATACATCCAATACACCCACAGTCTGCCGCGTAAGAGGAAATTGGTTGTATTCCTCTCCCCGTCAACGAAGACCTTTGCAGTTTCGGATATAATTGCCAATTTACATTCGGATTTCAAGAAATAGCTGGTTGGCTGGGGACCTTTTTCTCCTCTTTGGAATACTTTACATTCTAATTATAAACTACCTCTCTCGCAATACCACAACTCGCCAAATCGCTCTTTTCCACATGCAGTGCTTCGTGTCCCACAAGTGTAACGAACTCGTTTCTGAAGTTTTATAAACTGTATTTCGCAGTTTTGTCCCCNACAGTTCGTTATAAAGATGCAATTATTTTACGTATTCATGCAAGAAAAATTGTGGCAACGGATTTCTAAATAATTGATTACAAAACGCATAATATTTTTTTACTGTGTACATGACCAAACACTCTTAGGTAGCAGTGGAAAAGCTAGTGACGAAATACATCCAATACACCCACAGTCTGCCGCGTAAGAGGAAATTGGTTGTATTCCTCTCCTCGCCAACGAAGACCTTGGCAGTTTCGGATATAATCGCCAATTTACATTCGGATTTCAAGAAAGAGCTGGTTGGCTGGGGACCTTTTTCTCCTCTTTGGAATACTTTACATTCTAATTATAAATTACCTCTCTCGCAATACCACAACTCGCCAAATCGCTCTTTTCCACACGCAGTGCTTCGTGTCCCACAAGTGTAACGAACTCGTTTCTGAAGTTTTATAAACTGTATTTCGCAGTTTTGTCCCCNGCAGTGCTTCGTGTCCCACAAGTGTAACGAACTCGTTTCTGAAGTTTTATAAACTGTATTTCGCAGTTTTGTCCCCTGAATTTGCACACTTACGTGTTCATTTATAGCTGTAACGGATGTACTTACTCTTGGGTTGATATGAATAATCATTTATATTAGAAGCAAGTTCTGACACCAAGAAAAAATATTCAAATACTGTAATATTTTAAGAGTACTTAGCAAATTTATGATAAAATTACGAGGTAGTCAGAAAGTGATTGCATTTTCAATAGCAGTTGTTCAGGTCAGTTTTAATTTATAGAAATTTAAGTCATATTTCTTTACAATGCTGCATGATGTCCTTTGATGCAAAGGCGTTTTTCATTTATCGTGGTACGAATTTCTAGATACCTCTATAGAAGTCTGCCGCCCGAATCTAGAGCCGCCTCTGTCAAATGGAGCAACACGTGCTATTCGCCGAGCGCCAAGAGCAGGCGGATGTGCCACCTGCTCCAATTAAAATTTCGTGTTTAGGTTTCGCGTCAAATTTGCGGAATAAGAGATCCTGCGTTACCAGCAGATTGCCTTGGTTCAGAACAGCCGTGTAAATTCCTTGTCTTGAACCATTATTTCCACCGTCATAATCAGATTCCCTGGCTGAAGATGGCGCGTATCACTTTCCTCGTTGACGTTGTCCGTATGAATTCCAGTTCTCTTTTTCGCTTAATTAGGCAAATTCGCTTGTCTCCATTCTCCACTGCTGTTTCAATTCAGGAGTATTGGGAGAGGCCCACGTCCCGCTAGCTAGCACACAGCGGCATGGAAATTCTCTGCTTTCCTCCTCTTGCGCACCATCCCAGCAATGCCAAAGCAAATTCCATGATTCTCGCTTTGAGCTTTTCCGTTTAGACAGAATATAAAATAAATGTAATTTGTTTCGTGAACAAAATATTCTTATATGTTTTATCAGTAATGCTGTTAGAAGTGCATCATTTTATTCATGGTTCAGCGTCCTTCTAGGTTACTAAAAGGGGTGCCCATGCTTTGGTTGTAGATAGTCACTTGTAAATACTCATATTTTAACGTGAACTCTCCGCCATATCTCTATAATTATTTTAGTAATGAATTACAAAAATTAATCTTGTATCTTAAAGTTTCAGTGAAAGTGAAATAATGGCTACCAAAATTGGTTTTGTTGTATATTCCTTGAATACTATTTGCCGTAATTGAAACTTGTTCATTTTGACAGCGTTTAGGGATCAACAGCGTTACTTGATCGGCGCTTGTTTAAGGGCCATTTCAGGTGTCAAATTTCGCACGTGACAGAAGATTTACTTTACTGGCACGAAAAGATACCAAGCGGGGATTTTAAAACGCTTAGCTATGCGGGAATTAATTATGAAACGTTTACTGAAGTTAGGGGTCGTATGTACGTGNCGGGGATTTTAAAACGCTTAGCTATGCGGGAATTAATTATGAAACGTTTACTGAAGTTAGGGGTCGTATGTACGTGAAGCTGTTTGCCATGTTCAAGGCCCAGAAGTGAGGGCGTGATGCGGGCGACGCTAGCATACGCGCAAGGCACTGAACCGGCCTGCAGCGCTTCCCTCTGCAAATTAGATCTGTAATAGTAGGACTTGATTACACCCGATGAAAGCCCACAGATTTAACTACAGACGTATAGTGTACTTTTCTGTTATCTTTCAAGGAAACTGCGCAGAGAGACTCTAAAAATGCAATTTTGACAATTTTTTTCTCGTTGTATTCCCAGAACATTTGTTCACTGTGATTCTCGTATACGCGTAAACAACGATTTCACACGAAATATTTTAGTACATGGCCCTCTCCAACACGTGATTGAACTCTTGCATAGAAACAGAAAGTAGTAAATAACAGTTTTAAAAGTTTTCCTAAATTAAAATTCCACCTGGTTGAGTTTTCCTTAGTAGTTACTTCTGGCGTCGTAAACTTTATTATGTTTCGATGTGGCAGGAGGTATAGATGTTACAGAATATGCCTGATCCACATGTAAGTTTGGGGCTCACGTTGCACGGTTATGCGTTGAAAGGGTAGAGATTTGAGGGTGCCTCGAGCCACTCCTAAATACATTATAAACAACGCGAACTGGGCGCGGACCTTCGTCACGAGTGCTTGATGTTTTGACGATGACGGCCACCTAGGACATGTGAGAAAAACTGTGATGGTGTTCTGCTTTGTTCTGACAAATTGTGAATAAGAATGTTCCGACAACATAAGAACACCCGTCATGCCCTTACTTGCATCTTTGGCACCTTTTTTGTTCATAGTTTGTGGCACTGAAGTTTATTTTTGACGAAATCAAGCAGAAATGATTCCGAATACCGACCATCCTTTTCTCCTCTTTCTGTATTTCATCATAACATTTCTAAGATTTATTTTGAAAATGCTTATGGCACTATTTATCACAGTTTATGAATATGACAGGTGTTGACTTTCGTACGTTTTTCCTTATGCGCTATAAAAATAATTACTGTTATTATTAGGCCTATTATTATAATAGACGACATTAACAGAAAAGATCGTGGCTTACAACTACTAAGACATGCCGTGTATCTTAAGGGGTCTGGGTATTAAATATTGTATGTGGAAAATATGTTACGTAGAAATACAGTAGTTTGCCTGGCTGGGGGAGGGCGGTGGACACGTTCCGCTTTTTATCATGTACCTTTTTTTTTGCAAAATAAATTCATAAATGTGCCAAAATAGTGGCTTACAAAGTTGGCAGAAACGATTATCTAGGATTATCTTTTTTTAGTTTTTCTATTTCTGTTTCCTACGAGAGCCGCGAAAACATCCAGTGATCTGACGACATGAGGCCTGAGCATGGGTTGTGGGACATAAGACGACTGTGTATGCGTGATTCAGAGAGTAAGAAAGTCTCGGTGCTAGCAGAACGTTTTGGAAAGGATATCTCTGAATATAAATTTAATCGTCTTTACGTGTCCCCAAATGTTTTCAATTTTTATGATTTTATGTTGAGAAGCCTGTGCTTAAAAATAGCGACAAGTTAAGTACTCGTAATTCATTTAGGAATAAGAGGATTTCAAATTTCTGAAAAATCACCAAGCTTGTCGTTATTAAAATGATGAGTACAGTATTCCACTCCAAAATGTGATGACGTGCACCGCCAGAAAATTACGTCGTATAGGCAATGTCACCGCGTGTGGATGATGAGATTCAGAATATTCCGGAAGGGATGCTGGAGTGAGGAATCGACGAAAATTAAACGTTTTATGGGCCTGCGGGGCCGGGGAGAGGAGACGGAGTCACCGTGCTCTCTCGGCCATTACCAGCGGACGATCCGGCTAAGGGTTGTTGGCGCGGAACTTGGGCTGGGCGGTTCTACATGAGTCGCCGTTGAATATTCAGTTACGCTCTGCTTCGTGTCTATCACCCCGCAGTTGCCTCAGACGTCCGCGGAGAACGAACAAGGCCCGAGCCGGAATCCCGTATTAAATAACTACCCAGAGACGAAATGGCGTGGCTGTTCCTTCGACGTAGGCGTCCCCATTCTCCGACTGACTGCGATACGCTCAGGGAACGGGCCTTGGTTATACTGCATGCTGCGATAGGTTCCCTATTTGTTGGGCTACCGGTTGGCGAGTAGGTTACTAGGCGTTGATTGGCGAAAGGAGTTCCAACAGGTGACGCCATTTTGTTGCCGTGACCCTCGGCTCGCGAATAGGCGGCCGTGTCCCGCCGTCAAAGCACCCCAACTGCATTTGTTCGTCGGTTCGTAGATTTTTGATGGTGCAGGGCCGAGCGTCGTTTGGACAGGTCGCTTGAGGGGACGACTCTGCCGAGGACGAACCTCGTATTTATCTGCCGTGTCGAGTATCTGCTCTAACAATTCCGTATTTTCTACTCCTGCGTCGAGGCACGGGGAAAATTTACGACTTTAATTACCTGTGGACTAAACTTCACAGTCCTGTGCATACTCGAGCCTCGACTGCTGGTCCAGTGAGTCGCCAATTTTACGCCAGGCACATGATTAAGTGCTTGTTTAATTGCGAGTTTCTTACTGACTTAGAGATTCCTCGAGGGCGTAACAAACTCTAGCGTGCACGTCTTTGAAGTCTGCCTTCACTTCAAATGAATTCGCGACATTTTCTTATTCTGACCCAGGACGTATTTGCGATTAGGCGACATGAATGTCGTGAAGGAAATGTGAAGAGATTCAGGTAAAAAAAAAAAACAGTCAATCATAATTTCCTGATTTATCTAGCAGGTAGGTGTCACAATGTAAATCACTTAAATTACAGTCTTGGGTGCCAACGTCATAATTCACACATTAAGACAGTACTCAATATCATATTACACTAGTCAAAAACCAATAGAAGCGCAAAGCTGGAAAGTTAAACAACAGTTAAAATAAGTTCCAGTTATCATGGCCGCGGTAGTGTGGTGGTCAGACTAATCGCCTCCCGCCAAGGCCAACCGGGTTCGATTCCCAGCGGAGTCGCTCCTGAATTTCCGCTTGTAGGAATCGTGTTGGACGATGCCGCTGGTCGGCGGGTTTCCTNATTTTCTTATTCTGACCCAGGACGTATTTGCGATTAGGCGACATGAATGTCGTGAAGGAAATGTGAAGAGATTCAGGTAAAAAAAAAAAACAGTCAATCATAATTTCCTGATTTATCTAGCAGGTAGGTGTCACAATGTAAATCACTTAAATTACAGTATTGGGTGACAACGTCATAATTCACACATTAAGACAGTACTCAATATCATATTACACTAGTCAAAAACCAATAGAAGCGCAAAGCTGGAAAGTTAAACAACAGTTAAAATAAGTTCCAGTAATCATGGCCGCGGTAGTGTGGTGGTCAGACTAATCGCCTCCCGCCAAGGCTAACCGGGTTCTATTCCCAGCGGAGTCGCTCCTGAATTTCCGCTTGTAGGAATCGTGTTGGACGATGCCGCTGGTCGGCGGGTTTCCTNATTCCCAGCGGAGTCGCTCCTGAATTTCCGCTTGTAGGAATCGTGTTGGACGATGCCGCTGGTCGGCGGGTTTCCTCTGGGATCTCCCGTTTACCCCACCCTTGTATTCGGGCGCTGTTCCATACTTGCCTCGCTTCACCTTCATCGGCTCTCAAGACCTCGGTGTTAGGAGCTACATAAATCTTTTCACTCACTCCAGTACTCGTGATTCCCCGCCTTCTTGAAATGTTTCGAGAACAAATCGTGATAATACGAAACCTATATGCCTAACTTATTTTCCCAGAACTTACTGTCCGAAGAAAACTAATCATAAAGTGCTGTACCAAGTTCGTCTGCACGTATTTCATTTGTCTAGATTTTTTTTATAAGAGTTCGCACCTTAACATAACATTTGCTACTACTCAATTTAAAAATAGCATTCGGTTTGCGTGGGTGCTAACGGTATATTATGTTTAGACTGTTCACGGTAAAGTGAGCACTTTTGAGGCCATAGTTTTTTTTCTTTCACTTTCAGCCATTTTTATCCCTTAACCACCTTTTTTAAATCAACATTGCAATGTAAACAATTATACACGGTGTGTATATTCCACCGCACTCTAAAGTTAACATGNCCTTTTTTAAATCAACATTGCAATGTAAACAATTATACACGGTGTGTATATTCCACCGCACTCTAAAGTTAACATGTAAGGTAAAAATAAAATATATTTATTGACTGTTATTCCAAAGTACTAATTTTACCGTGGATATCCTATAGTGCAGTTGAATGGGTGTATCGATACTGTATCTCCATTTTCAACAACTGAAATCCCATTTTGCAGCTTTACGCTTTACGCATCCCTCTGTGCACCACATAGTATTTGAGAATCGTTTCTAGACGTCGGAAGTTTTTGCTTATAAAAANGCTTTACGCATCCCTCTGTGCACCACATAGTATTTGAGAATCGTTTCTAGACGTCGGAAGTTTTTGCTTATAAAAATGTTTCTAAATTTTATGTTATAATTCTGAACTTATTTGGGCTGAGAAATATTTTCGCGCCGCGATCTTCCTGAACGTGGCACCAATACGGCGTCATGATTTTATTATTAGTTAAGAGCTTTGAAAATAAAATAATTGATTCAGGTGGTTGAATTTATTGAATGCTGGATTGAACTTCATGGCGACTCGATTTTTTTAATCGCCGGAAAATTAACTGGGTTA
>NQII01007685.1:62740-79461 GCA_002778355.1 Clitarchus hookeri
TATAAGATCTGTACAAAAAACACGAGAATAAAATACCTCAGCTACTCCAGCCCTTAGAGGTTCCGTTGTCACACTTATAGAATTACAAGGCAAGTGATATCAGCAGCACACGTTATTGGAAGGAAACAGTGGGAAACACCAATGAACAGTCGAAATAGAGTTTCAAACAGGAAAGTAGGAAATAAAAGCAGCACATAACCGTTGTGTCCCACCGGAAACTTCTGAAATAGTGGCCGTATACATATGGATAATATAAATAAAATTATTACGTAACCCAATTTTGTATACAAAATGGCGACGTATTTAATTTCAGTTATCAAACGAAACTATCCAAATCACGAATTTATCAGACCTAGGAATCGCCAGACAACCTCTTTATTGGTTTTACGTGCAAACTCTACACACCAATGCGTAATTAACTTAATTATTGTGTATGCTCAGTATTTTCGAAGTAGTTGGAAATTGTGACATTTTATTGATAAAATTTTCGATAGTTTACTCTAATTTCAATACAATAACAGTTTAAGGCTCGACTTCCCTTTTGCAGAAATTCTTTGTTTTCGTGTCATAATTTCAGTTTCTAATTAACCGTTGAGTGTTTCTGACTATAGAAAATTTACCTTTTACGGGTTGTTTAATAATATTTTTTTGTACTTAATTTACCATGTATTGTGTGGTGGTTGTAAAAAGGCAGGAACGTATTGGAATTTTAAAGTTTAAATTGTGCTATTTGTGACAAAATTGTACGTCGGTAGTTCGTATTTCATGTCTATACTGCAAAGTAAGGCAAATAGTTAAACTTTTATAATACNACAAAATTGTACGTCGGTAGTTCGTATTTCATGTCTATACTGCAAAGTAAGGCAAATAGTTAAACTTTTATAATAAAATTTTTGGAAATTTTACTTCACAAAAACTTAAATCAGCAGGAAATGAAATAGTCCAATTCAGTGGGTGACGCCGATTCAGGGATGATTGTATAAAAACATAAATTTTCGAACACTAGAGTTTCTTAGTAGCCAAAATATTTAACTGTAAATGTAACATAATCGGTGTGTTTTCACGAGTGTTTGGCAGATGATAACCGTATATTCACGGTATCTTTAAACTTTTTGAATCAAGCTGTTGAGCGCNTTTTCACGAGTGTTTGGCAGATGATAACCGTATATTCACGGTATCTTTAAACTTTTTGAATCAAGCTGTTGAGCGCTTCCGAAGTACATAGTTTATCGGAATCATTTAGTAATTCTGTTACCGAAAATGAGTTTATTTTATGTTTAGATGAAACATATATTTACATGATACTTAATGCGAGTTTAAAACCAGAAGAAATGAAGAAGGCCCCCCTCCCCCTCTTTTCACCCTTCGACCACAACGGAAAGTCTATATCCGCTCGTGTGATGGTGACTTGGAGAAGCCCGGAGCGAGCGACCGGAAGTGCAGGGAGTGGTCGAACTGACCCCGGGAGCGGGCATTAACCGCGTGTGAGACCGCAGGCGCGGCGGGTCACAACCCTTTCAACAAGAGAGGGAGGGGGGAAGGAGGTGAGGAGGAGGAGGAGCCATTCATCACGGGGGTCGGTACCCAGAGGGGGCGGCCTATTGTGGCCCAGAAACGACTTGGCAAGGCAGCCAACTCCGTATCCCTTGTCGACCGACACGTATTTTTTGTTCATCGGTGCGCGCATGTTCGCGTCGCCCGAGATTAGAATCACTTTACGTCGTGATTAACACCCAATAAGCGAGAAGTTCGCTGTTGTTGCCTCGGAAGTAGTTTTTTTTTGNGAATCACTTTACGTCGTGATTAACACCCAATAAGCGAGAAGTTCGCTGTTGTTGCCTCGGAAGTAGTTTTTTTTTGCCCCGGTGGCTTTCATAAAACCCCAACGCAGAAGGTAAATTTGTTCCTCTACACGGGACTTAACTTTTTCTGCTGTTCATTTTTTGAGAATTGGCTGCCACCAGGGAATGGTCGCGATGATAAGGGAAACTCAGTAAACCCAAATATTTTCTTATTTCAGTGAGTGGAANGAATCACTTTACGTCGTGATTAACACCCAATAAGCGAGAAGTTCGCTGTTGTTGCCTCGGAAGTAGTTTTTTTTTTGCCCCGGTGGCTTTCGTAAAACCCCAACGCAGAAGGTAAATTTGTTCCTCTACACGGGACTTAACTTTTTCTGCTGTTCATTTTTTGAGAATTGNTTGTTCCTCTACACGGGACTTAACTTTTTCTGCTGTTCATTTTTTGAGAATTGCTGCCACCAGGGAATGGTCGCGATGATAAGGGAAACTCAGTAAACCCAAATATTTTCTTATTTCAGTGAGTGGAATGCTACTAAAAATTCAGTAAACTGCTACAGACGAACGGATTAGTATAGCTGTTAGCCAGGGGTGTCTACCCCCCCCCCCCTTAACGTTATGACTCAAGGATCCCTCCCCGCTCCATATACCTTTTCCCCTCTTTTTTCTGGTAGTTAGTGCACGCTATGTGCGCGCGAGCCCACAGCACAGACCAGAGGCATATTGCATTATACATTCATTTTCTTGTTTAATCGCGTATGCTAATGTTTATTCACAATAAATTTTTTTATCATAGTATGTGCAAATTTTTTCAAGAGATAGTAAAGTGTGTTTTGTTTTATGATCTGCTGAGTCCACTTGATTAGGCAATGTTTGTCATGGAGCGAGCACAAAGCTTAACTGTTTAATTTCTTTGATACTGTAAGTGTATTTAAGCACATACAGGACAATGGTTCAGATTATGATAGTAAACCGTGCTTGACTGCCATACATATTATGTAATAAAACACAGAACAAAAAAATTAAACCCTGACCCTAAGCAAATAAATTAAAATTAACACAAAGTTCTTGAAAATCTGAAATGAAGTATGTAAAGTAAACTATTACAAGCAAAATCATAGCACTGTATACATATATGCAAATCGTGTCCATGAAATTTTCAAAAATAAACCATATACAATAATTTGTATTAAAAATTTCCCTGTTAAACGTTTTTGACTATGGCGCTGTTAAAGATTTTAACCCAGATTGTGCAGTTAAAAAACATAAATAACAGCTTAATCCTGAGCCAAAAAGATGAAAATCAACAAAATATTCTGCACTCAAGTGACGTATGAGTTATGTAAATAGTGCTATGTTTTTGCTTGTTATAAGATACAAATGGCTTGAATGAATTGTTTGATTAAAATCAATACCTACAAAATAAGCTACATTAAAACAATGTAATTTTATGTTGATTTACTTTGAAATGTTAAAACTATTAATAAGTTTATCAGTATTCACAAAACAACATACAACCGAAATTTATACAACTTGAAAAAACACCACAGAGTATACTTACAAATATCGCGTGTATTAATAACCCGTATGTAGTCTCTCCATACCCGTGAGGAAAGTCTTTTCCTTACAGGTGAAGGGACCGCGGTCTCAACCTCTCACATAAACTCTTTAAAAAATTCGCAGTATTTCGGTTGTTGGTGTGTGCAGTGGCCTTCAGAAGGAATAAAGGTAGGGCCACGTCAGTCATGGTTAGGTGGGGGAGGGGGGCATGAAGTGACACACATTCCCACCTTGAGATGGTGTTGGGGAAGAACAAAGATAACATAAACGAGCTACTATATAACAAACCACTATTGTCATGATGCTGACCAACAGTAAATTTAAAAGAGCATCCCATGCACTTGTAAAAATCCCAAACACTTCTGCAGACAAAGCTGTTTAAGGGAGGCGCAATTTTGAACTGCTTAGCTGTAAAGATAAGTACATGTAAGACNTGTAAAAATCCCAAACACTTCTGCAGGCAGAGCTGTTTAAGGGAGGCGCAATTTTGAACTGCTTAGCTGTAAAGATGTAAGGCTGCAAATTATTTCATGGTTGTAACAATAAAGACAAAAATAAACATTTTTGAATTATTGAGCAGAGTATTTAAGTAACCTCTGAAAGAGGTTCGGGCGACTCTAGATATCAACATCTGGAGAGCTGATGAGGATGAAATGAGGTGAATATGGAGAGACCCCGCTGGGGATCGAATCCGGATTGCCTTCGCTCTAGCCGCTACACCAACGCGGCCCCTCAGCAACATGTGAGAAGAATTATATTGTGGTTTATGCAGCCGAATACTCCCATACAAATCAGTCCTAGTTCTTTTCCCAACACAGAAGAATTCCTTTCAACACATGATTTTTTGAAANTTTCTACGACGGAGCTTGCATCATGGACCCTCCCTCCTGTAGGCATCCCTGTGTTAGTTGAATATTGAGATTGTCTGTCAAGAAATTCGATGAATCCAATGGAGAAATGTTCACCTCTCTGATTGCAAAGTTCTGTGTTCGAATCCCTTGTAACTGAGATAAGGTTATCTGCGTGCCGTTTTCAGTACTAATGTTACGTTTAGTTTAATATATATTTTCCACCTCCCCTGTTAGTTGAAATGCAGGATAGTTTTAATAAGTACCACTAAAAATAAACTTTTAAACAATGCTTTGTGTAGTTAGTGTAAAACAGTACCCATTAGCACCTGTGACCCTCATCAACGATCACTTACCGCTTTGCACTTACAACGTATATTTTCTTTATGTCTAAGCGGTTAATTGACGNTGACCCTCATCAACGATCACTTACCGCTTTGCACTTACAACGTATATTTTCTTTATGTCTAAGCGGTTAATTGACGACTATTGCTGAAAGCGCTGGGCAGTTTATTTCGTTCAGTCCAATGCGTATCCATCCGCCGTATGTAAGAATTATCATTGCTATTCAGTTTCCTTTATGGGGTTTGTATCGCAGAGCAAGGTTTCTTTGACTAGTGTGGGGATACTTTGAGATAATTCGTACTAAAAATGTTACTTTTCCATTAGCTTTTATGAAAACCTGTTTTACAGTCCGGGTCTAAGATGTCATCGCGCATGATAATATGGCTGGGCAACCGTCAGATGTCAGAAAATTATTTAATTTCGCTAGTGGCGGAAGTATCCCCACTGATACTGATAAAAGTAACCTCTTCCTTAATAGTAACATCTATGACAGAGGTCGCCGAGACGTTGCCTTGGAACCACTCACCGACATGTGTTTTTTTTGTGCAAGTTTAATATTAGGTTTAGTCTGTTAGCCGCCACGCAATTAAGTAATCAGAATATAGCATGAACGTAATAATTAAAACAATTTAACGGTTTCATTGCGTGACTTTAAGTGTGCACTGGTAGCTCTGCGTAAAATGCAGCGAATTGACTGTCCTAATTATTAAAGGGTACAGAATTCGGGGACGAGAATATCCTAGCATACATGATTGACTCTATGCACGAAACGACGAGTGTCTTATGGCGTACTAGGGAGTGTTTTTTATTGGACATCACTTTCTGGCATGTTTCGTCCCGTTGCGAACTTTTCTCGTCGTCGAGAAAGGAAGCCTCCGGGGGTGGGAGGTTAGATTGTTGTCGGGAGCACTTGGTCGTAGTTTCTTGTCCCGAGGGGGCGTCGAGGGTGGCGGTCACCGGGGGCGTCCACGCGCTGCACTATAAAACTCCCGGGGCTCCCAAGAGTTGTCCTATGGTGGTGAAGGGGGTGACTCGCTTTGCCACCCGGAGCGGCAAATTGCATTTCGTCCACCCTCCCGTGAGGAGGCGTGGCTGCAGGCAAGTGCCTGCGCAATCCGATACCTGCCCTGTGTAAAATGCTTTCCGTNGTAACGTTCCTACAACTATCGGGGAAGAACTAAATGCATAGAGAAGTTCAAAAGTTTTAATAGTAGGGACGCTAAACAATTCGTATATTTGCAACATCATAAGTGGTATTTCCGTACATTGTTTAGGCTAAACGTTTCTTTACAATGATCGCAATAAGATATTGTCAAGTTGGGAAGTAACTTCCGTGCTTCGCTGAACTTGCATGAGGAAAATCTGTAATTTAAATTTCGATAGTTGAAATGTTATGCCAGCTAAATAAAATGTTAAAGTTGGCCCAAAAGAAATTGGTGTCAGAGGAACACTCATAGTTTTGTCTTTATAAAAGCTCTATTTATTACTACTAATATTTAATCTTGTAAGTCAAAAATTTACTGGGGGAGAAACACCCGGACCCCCACTTTATACGTTGCTATTAGATAGTCTCTAAATATTACAGAAATTACCACCTCTACCAAAAATTTCCCCTCTTCTTTTGGTCTATCTGTCCGAAAAATGTGCCTCTGTGCGCCGCTGAAGTGTTGGCAATTCCCGCGGGTCAGAATAGTCCGTAAATAAATAGATATACAGATAAATTTTCACGAATGACCCCTTTATCAAGATAATTAAACCCTTTGCGGGAAAATATAGCCTTAAAATTGCAGTGTGTAACAGTGCATATAAACAATCCATCATCGACCCCACAGCCGCCGCGTGGAAACTTCCCACCACCGGGGTTAAGTGGCTGTAGAAATTAAAAATGTTCCAACCCTCTTTGACTGGATTTGAACAATAAGTGAAGAGTGGATAATGCAATGTTGTAACCACTGCATGTGTTGCTAGGTAGTTAAGGCANCTGGATTTGAACAATAAGTGAAGAGTGGATAATGCAATGTTGTAACCACTGCATGTGTTGCTAGGTAGTTAAGGCACTACCTTTGACCGCGTGGTTACATGTAGAAATCCCGGATTAGCAATGCATTTATCTTTTTTTATGGCTAAGTAAGTCAGACTAGTTAGCCCCCCCCCTCCTAATTAGCTTTCTGGTACAAGAACAGGGGCTTTAACGTAAAGCCGAATAAAATAATAAACCAACCTTTTTTTTGTAGTTTAGTTTATTTTTTTTCTGCGATTGGAATGAAACTACCATGCAAACTTTCCCAAGTATTCGATGAAGATTGTTGCACTGCACTGAGAATGTTGGTCGAGATTTCTGTGCTACTTCGATGAATTGTGGGACGTGCGGGCGGCCTCATGTGTCTATGATAATTAACTTTAGTAATGCATCTGTGTATTGAACGCTTGATTAAATTGCTAATTTAATGTGGAACGGGAACATTAGTTTCGAATGCCAAGTAGCAATCACGGTCTGCGGCTTCCGCAATAACCTTTGCGAAATGTATTTGGCTTGTTGGGGAAAGAATAAAGTTTCACCTAACTCCATTTTCAAATACGGGTGGAAACGTTGCTGTTCATATTAGCCCTTTATAGTTCTCTGCAAGCGTGTCTTGTTTGTAACATTAATCACGGTTCGACTTCAAAGGAACTCGGGAGCGCAATAGCAGTTGTTGGTAGCGAAGCGTGTCGGAAGGCATGTTTGATCGCCACGTTTCCCAGGCGAAGAAGCACGTGAAAATACGGTACAGGGTAACAGCGTATTTGGAAGTGGGGTGCAGAACCCGTTAACAAGAGATAGACACTGCGTTCGCGAGCCGTGTTGGAGGCACTACGAAGCAGTCGTAATAAGATCGAGTTATATCTCTTAGTTCGATACAACTACACTCTAAAAACGCTTTCTTTGCTGAAAGACGTGATTTGTTACTGCAAAGAAAACGTTGTGTAAATATGAACCACTGCAAAGTAGGCTTGCCACAAAACACAATTTTTGTTTGCTCTCTGTAGTAATGACCATGATAACCTGGCCTTGCCGTTACAATATTTCAGCAGATGTCANCACAATTTTTGTTTGCTCTCTGTAGTAATGACCATGATAACCTGGCCTTGCCGTTACAATATTTCAGCAGATGTCAGTTACACTGTACAGAAAATTTTTGCTCTGAAAAACAACGGTGATAATTAGATAATAAATGTGTACCAAATAAAGTTTAAATTTAAATTTACTATGAAAGAAAAAGAGAACTTTAGGATGGCTCGGAGACTCGAACCTGCATTACCCGTGTTACTTGCCTAACGCCCTGCAGCACAAGACCACTTACTTGTCTCCTTGTGTTCAGACTACTTTTGACTGGTAGGTTATCTCAGGTAGTAAAATGGGCCAGAATATATAATGCCCCTCTTGGGAAGAATTGAGGTTAGTGATTTGGAGATTGACTTCACTTCAGAATGACATCAAACGTCTGCAGGAGTAGATACTTTGTTCAGTTCGGTTTCGTAACTGTAGAATATATTGATTTACGAATGTTGGCGTCGGGGCAACATTTACGTACTCTGAAAACTACGAAGTACGACAGAAAATCTTATTTATCGCTAAACTGTTACCTTTGGTACGAATTAATTTTTCTGTAATTTAAACAAAATCAATTCAAATAATGTTTATTTCTTGGCGATAAAATAATGTGATTATGTCATAGAACACATATTAACAGCAAACCTGCGTTTCCCTAACCTCCTCTTTAATGAAAGCAGTATCACGTTACTGTCAACTAAACAGTCTCAAAGAAATGGGTTTCTTTGCCGCATAGAACACGAATGGATTTTTATAGAGTGTAGTTAAATTTATATTTAAATTCAGTCTGGAATTCCTTGGTTGTCGACACTATCCACCTCTAATTTTCTCGTGTGGGTGATGACTACACAGTAAAACGTTTTTTGTACTTGTTACAAAGAATTCTTTGGTAACTAGTTACCTAATATTTTCTTGTACCAACTCTACCACTGAAATATTGTTTATTTAAAACACATTTTTGTACAAAACATGCAAATATTGTGTATGTAGCTCGCTGTTTATTATAAACTTGAAATCCACAACACTTCCTTGTTTAAAATTATACATTCCACTGTAAGGTTTTGTAAAATTTACTTTAATTTATTTGTGTTGATAAAGTGTGAATTTTTGCGAATTCATTTGGCTGCAGCCTATANAGCAGCCTAGATTTCTCAATCCTTTTCATACCCGGGCCACAATTGTGTGTTTATTGGCTGCTGCCATGGCGAGAGAGAATTTTTTTATTCAACTGGCATCACGTGCTATGGTCACGTTATTTCTTCCTGTTTGTCACTGGCTAAAGACTTCAAGGCGCCTCAGAACCACTGTGGTACAGTAATAAAAGGAAAACTAGAATATATTTGCTTGAAGTTCAGTCTGCCGCCGAAAGAATTTACGAAATTCACTTTTCTCTAGTGATTACGTGCGGAGCCACCATTCCGCAGACTCGCGTGTCATTTAGTTTAGGTTTTTCTATCCCAGTAATTCTGATCGTTATACGTCGTCCTGTGTGGTTAATGTAACGCTTGAGAAATTCATGATGGTTCCTGGTCTTCGATAGTGGTAGGCGCATGTCCCACCATTTCTGTTCCATCACAAAATGCTGAATCCTGTTCTATAGCTTCAAAGATAATTTACCTACAGTTGAAAAGAAAAGTTAAGATCAACGGTTAAATGGAGAAACATCCAAGTAACTTCAATATCCGGAGAATATTTTTTATATTTCCATGGAAAGTTAATGCATTCAAGAGTCTGCAATTATTTCCCATATTTTTTTTGCATATTACATCCTTTTTCGTTGTCATATGAAATAAGTCTAAAAAGAGTATGACTATAGATGGAAATTACATTAAAATAATAAATGTAAAGAGCTATAGCAATTTGGATTTTGTCTTTTTTTCTTACAAATCTCAAATTGAACGGAATCAAAACGTTACGATACAGCTCAAAATAAGTGTTGTTATCGGAGTAGTCAGAAGTTAAACCCTAAAGGTGATGTTACACGATACCTGCTGCCGAACTTTGTCTTGTACAATCTTCATCTAGGCCTTGTGTACGAGCACTATGCGAGCCGGCATGGAAGATTCCTGCTATACTAAAGCGGTTGACTTACTAGTATTTGACACACTGGATGCGCGGCGTATGGCCGCAGTAACTTACACCTAAACTAGCTAGCACATATTAATATTGGTTTATCACTGTTGGCCATTACTTCAATTCATTGCTTACCAATGTAGTTTTTTTTTTTTTTAACGTAAAATCACGAGAGTATTATTTTTAATTTTGACAAAATTTTCTACAATGTTTAATGCGCATAATAACTTGTTTCGTTAAGAAAAAAAATATATTTTGCAAACTGTTAAGCATTTTGTACAAGTTTATTAGTTACGTAAAAAGAAACGCAGATTTCATATTCAGCAACGCAATTAAAGTGCCTGGCGGGCGGCGCCCTCCAGTCGTATGAAAAACTGGGGTTAAAATAGAGGCTGTATCATAAACTTTTCGACACTGACAGTTTAAAGTCCCCCCCCCCCCCTTCTTTTTTTTTACCTTTTCATTGTTGCAATGTACAAAATGTCGTTCAAGCTAATTTCCTGCGGTTTACTATACATACTGTGTTGTTCGAAACATTTTAGGAACATTGAAATAACCAAGAAAGACTTTTTATTAGTTCAAGAAAGTAAGTTTTACCATAAAACATAATAATTCGTGTTACATGTGACCAAACTAATAAGGGAAAAAAAGATATTTTAAAGGCATTTTTGACGCACAAACAAAGAGTTACACACACCGTCTTTTGCTCAATATATTTTTATTTATTGTGTTGTATCTGTGAAATGATTTTGTAACCTACACATATAACTAAAATGTTGTTTATTACTCGTAATTGTTCAAAAGGGATCCAACTGAAATAGATTTGGTGTCCACAAATGTACACATTACTTTATTTAATACGATGTTAATATATAGAATTACTACTACGTCGTTGCCAACTTAACTGGGAACACGTCAGTAAGTGTATCCTTTAAAATATGTGCATTCATGGACGAAGACTTTCTTTAAGGTTGATTTTTAACACCAGCGAGGCTACAAGCTAAGTGACGAATACGAACACGTGGGGGGACTCTGACCCGCGACCTGCGGAATTCCTCGCGTTTGCTCCAATCTACTTGGATTCGCTCTTCCAGCCAGTCCAATTTCTGCTCTTGATCCTGCCCCTGTTGCGGATGGTCCAATTTGTAGATTATCGGCATTGAGGTTCAGGTTTTAAATCTCAGTATCTTGTTAGTTGATTTGTCTAGTACTGTCAGGAGGGCAGTGGAACTGTTTTTTTTTTCTGGGAGGGAGGTGCAACGGGAGTCCTTGTACAGTCTGTATGAAATATATATTTGTGTAGCATACAGTCTCCTAGGTTGTGCTGTTCTGATTTAAAAAGTAAAGGCATTAGAAGAGCAGTGGCTGTAATTCATTCAATTTACAGTGCTTGGGCTACTTATGGTGATATGGGTAATTCAGTTTGAAAAGCATTTCCATCATTTATGAAAAGTGTAATATTTAGTGACAACTGATTGGTGTAGTAGTAAAATAGTAAAATATTTCTGTTGAATTTTCACTGTATGACTTGAACGACATATGAATTTTAATAATTAGACCACAGGCATTGCTAGTATTCACGTGTTTGCCAAGGATAAACCATAAATAGAAAAATTTATTAAAGTTTTCTGAAGTCTCCGTTAATTGTGAACTGTATAATGTTACCACGATGTCTGTGCGGTAGCAACACATGCCTTGAAAAGATTATGACTAACAGATGCCTTAAATGAGATAACCTACGCACACTCAGTACGATATACCCGATTATGATCCCGTGTGGGAATATGCCCATGTTGACAATAACCGTACAATGGTGGTATTTTTTCTTCCCCATGCAAAAACTGATTTCGAGAAATAAAATACNTAAATAGAAAAATTTATTAAAGTTTTCTGAAGTCTCCGTTAATTGTGAACTGTATAATGTTACCACGATGTCTGTACGGTAGCAACACATGCCTTGAAAAGATTATGACTAACAGATGCCTTAAATGAGATAACCTACGCACACTCAGTACGATATACCCGATTATGATCCCGTGTGGGAATATTCCCATGTTGACAATAACCGTACAATGGTGGTATTTTTTCTTCCCCATGCAAAAACTGATTTCGAGAAATAAAATACAGTTTTCTAAAAGCGGTTATCAGTGGCAATATTTTCTCGCCGCTTCCCAATTAATTTTACAACCCGCTCCGCGGATTTAATATTCGTAGCCAGTAGGCAGGCGTGTATCTCGTATTTTTAAGCTCGTCCGTATTCAAAGTCGTGAGTTATTCAAAATTCATTCCGGTGCTCCACCTATTCGTAGGCATACCGTTTCAATACAGCTGGTGTTCAGACTTTGTTTTTAACTTTTATTTTAAAGCATTGATTTTTATCATCGGAAATCTTTTATGCGATTCCCTCATCCCACGTTCCCTTCCTCTCCCCAGCAAATGCTCCATTGATGCTGGTCTGGGACTACAAATGTCCCGGAACGTGTGTGAAACAAAGGACGTTTTAATCCGGCGATGGTATCCGGACACAAAAAACGCTTTCCCGATTTAAAACTCAAACCCTCTGGATAAAAATGGCACCCGTGTTTCGGTGCGTTTGATGTCTTCCATTGTCCTTTGCCAGTGAATGTATTTAATGCACTTTTACTGGAAGATAATCAGTCGGGCGAAAGGTTTAGTGCCCCAGTGAGCTAGCAAGACCCCCTATTCACACTCCATTGAGTTAAAGCCTCTACTCAAACGATTATAGTGTACTCGAATGAATGTAATGAATGCTTAGTTAAAATTACAGTTTTCACAGTTTCTTTACCCTGTGTACTGCTTTGTAATATTTTAGTGCTTCATAATATGTACTGCTATTAATGTTCGCACACTCAATTCATATTAACACTCTATATTTTACACATTTTAAAATGTGTTAAATTTTAACAGAAAACGTTATCGTATCATGAAAATTACGTTCTCTTCGCTAACCTTCGTCCGACAATTAAATAATTCGAATTTAATAAGTGTAAATCACATGCCTTTTAAAAATACAAGTACGTTCCCAGATATGTTATTTTATCTTGTGTTTTAAGACCCAATACACTCTCTTTTTTGGATTTATACTCAGGTTCTGTATTTCCCACGGGAAATATTTTGTTGAGTGCCAATTTCAGGATTTNCTCTCTTTTTTGGATTTATACTCAGGTTCTGTATTTCCCACGGGAAATATTTTGTTGAGTGCCAATTTCAGGATTTGGTTCATTGTTCCTTAACATGATGTTTAACATAATATGTGCCGGAAATAAGATTATATGCACATAATTCAGTGTGTCAATGATTTGTATAGCAAAGACTTGTTCATTGTAGTTTACCATTGCACAACCTATTACGATGCCATTCGTCGTAAAAGGTCGACCCACCTAGGCGAACTGGGTTCGATTCCCGGTGCGATCGCTCCCGGATTTCCGCATGTGGGAATCGTGCCAGATGATGTCGCTGGTCGGTGGGTTTCCTTGGGGAACTCCCGTTCTGACGCATCTCTCTCAGCTAGTGTTATGTGCCATATTTGACTTGGCGAGACCTGCACGNCTTGGGGAACTCCCGTTCTGACGCATCTCTCTCAGCTAGTGTTATGTGCCATATTTGACTTGGCGAGACCTGCACGGTGTTCGCGCCGCTGGTCGACCACCTGGACTGCCTTACAGATTCCCAAGATGTTAGTTGATCGCACAACGTTGGTCGGGTCGGATGCGTTCTGCTGCTGTCCAATGGGTATTTTCTTATAGTTATGTGCCCGATTTTTCATGTACAGGATGGTTTATCCTTTACACGTGGTTCCCGCGACCCTCTTGTTAAACCGACGGTGTTTATTTGTAATAACTCGTACATGCTTTAATGTAACCGCGACCACCTACACCTTGCTCTGGTGCAATTGTATACACCTTTATTTTTTCCAATATATGTGTGGTTGTTTTTAAGGATTACCCATACTATCGAGGTCTCAGGACGCTGGCCCTCGTGTCAGGCTGACTGTGTATTTATATGTATTAATCATTCTGTAAATTTCACGACTTCATACATCTTGCTCGCAGCGCGATTGTCTATACTTAACTTTTTCGTGTATGGATGGTTGTTGCATGTTATCCATGCTAATGTTATAAAACTCTTGCGGTAGTAGACTACAAGCTTGGTGGTGGGGGATTGACGAGTGTGCGCGGACCAGCGCGTTTGTCTGCTATTTCGGGTCCCCTACACGCCTACATGCATTAGTAGCTATTGACTACTACGACATGCTTGCAACACAGTTGTATGTTTTTTTGCGATGACAAGTGTATTGTCTGGTGAGTGCATAGGCTGATGCAGGTATTTACTTTATTTCTTCTCTTAGTCATGTAATGGTTGTTATATACATATTATATATATCCCTTAGCCATGTAATGGTTAATGCCCGGGATGGTAATAACTATATTCGTATTCGTCGTTAAACATCCTAACGTCCTAGATGTCGCAGTTGTCTGGTTTGCAAGACGCTCGACTGCCGACCCCAGAGGTGCTGAACGATCCTGCATGCCTCTTGCATTTTTTTGAGTAACGAAACGGCTACAAACTAAATAATAATTCTCAGCGCTCCTGGTGATTACCATTAGATCTACACTCCCCGATGCTAGCGCGCCCCTGCAGGCAACGAGTGAACAAACACACATGTACAAAATGGCCACGCCGATATCAGCGCTCCTAGCTGCGAACAGCGGAACTTCATACACACTGGTGGTGGATGCGAGAATCAAAGATGGCCGCCTACGGCAGCAGGTGTGCGATTTAAAGATGGACGACGTAAAAACCGAGAGAAAGTAAAGGAGACCAAAATAAATATGAGGAAACCCCAAGGGATAGAGCTAGAGCAGGCGAGAGAGAATGGGCGTGGGTGAAAGAGACTGGAAGGAATGAGAGAAGTTGCATGAAATGGAAATTATCTCGAACATTCTTCAGACAAGATGGATGTTGCTGGCATGGAATGACAGTGTGTGCTTGTAAATGATTGCACACTCCAGCGGGTATTTGTACATTTTCCGCCGGATTTCGCCGGTGTGTGCAACTGCCAGCCGGATTGTGCAAAGAGCATTTTTGCGAGGAATTTTGTCGGTTTAGAGGGACATTCGGGAAATGTTTAAGGAAAAGTGAAATTTTAGACGTTTTTGATGGAGAAAAGTTACATTCCGAGGGGAAAAAGGAAATCTAAGATGGCTGCCGTGGCTGTCTGCTCTTCACCAGGATGCCAGTTGCACCAGTTATCCCCATTTCATTCTACTTACAAATTGACAGTTTGTGAATAAAAAGGAAATAGGAAAACTTATGTGAGGCTGTGGAAAACGGATAACTTTTTGTTCCCGTGTTCAAATCTCAATATAGACCTTTTTCTTCACCCGCGTAATTTAATGCCAGGGGAATTATTAAACTACTTGGAAAGGTATACTTCAAAGCACCGCACCAATAAAGCCACTAACGAAATTCTACACAAACTTTGCTTTGTACCGCAAAAAAGTAACCGAGTAACGTGTTACACAAAATAATTAATATAGCTAACTCCAGGAATAACTAATTTGTCAGTTGCTCTCAGATTAGCGGGAATATTCAGGCTACTAATAGTAAGTTTTTGGGGAAACCTGTATAGTTATTTCAGTTTAATATTATGCAGGTAATTTAAGTTAATTATTAAAATTCTACATAAATTCACCACGAAAAGTAATCACTAACACGGTTAAGTTGTCGCCGTGGTGTAACAGATAGCGCACTGGCCTCCCGAGCTAGAGGACCATTGTTCACGCCCACCTACCGGCAAATGTCTAGAGGTTTTTAGAATTGTGGTTTCGATTACCATTCGTCTGAGGATGTAGGTAATAATTAAATAAACAGTACTTATACTCAGGATTTCTTTAAAATTACATTTTGTTATACAGTGTAGTTAATATTCCCTTATTTGTATGGGATTTTCCCACACTTTTGTCAGGTAATTTTCCGTACGATTAAGGAATAGTACTTTAATTTTATGGAAATGTACTCTACAGTTAAGGGGTAATTTTTACCTTACATTAAGTGTAATTTGCTTCTCTTACATGTAAGAGAATTTTAAGTCAATTTTTTTACAGTGTGGATTCATGCCGGGGTTTGTGAGTACGGTCGTGTTCCATTCTCTATATATACATGTAATAACGAAGTTATTCGACACGCAACTACACTTAAAAATATGCGAAATGTCATGACGTTTAAAAGACAGGTATCTCGAGGAAGGCAAAAAGCTTCAGAAATATTGCCGAAATGCTGGTAATGAAGAGAAGTACAGTGGGCGATATCATCTATAGATATAATAGGAATGAAAATGGGATAGAGTTGAAACAATGCACTGGCCGTCGTCCCAAAGTCATCACAGACAGAGAAGAAGAAATGATCGTGAGACAAATAAAAAATAGTAGTAGGGTAAGTGCTGCTAAGTTGGCTAGTAATCAGTCAGCCACTGGCAAGTGTGTTCATGCCCAAACAATTAGGAACACACACGAAAAAGTGGCTTGGATGGTATAGGATTGCACGAAAGAAGGCGCACTTTTGCAAGAGAAACGGACGTAAATTATTGATGTTCTCAAAGGAGCATGGAGATAAAGAAGAACATTGGTGGGGAAATGTTCCTTTTGCAGATAAGAGAAGATTCAACATGGATGGTTCCGACGGTACGCAAATAGTTTGGAGAAAACTTAACAAAAATCTAGTAACCAACAATTTGAGGGGGGACTTAAAAACACGGTGGTGGACATACGTATAACGGTATGTACTTTTGTTAGCTTCTGGTATGTGTGAAATGGTGTTGATTGAAGACATCTTAAAAAGCAAGGCTGCATAAATCATCTTCGTCAAAATGTACGAAAAAGTGCAGAAAAACTTGGTATTGAAGGTAAGATCATATTTTACCATGACAATTGCCCCATGCATACGCCCTAAATTGTTCAGATGTACCTGCTCTATAATTGTCCA
>NQII01007686.1:10462-24692 GCA_002778355.1 Clitarchus hookeri
AAAAAAAAAAAAAATTAAAAAATGGAACGATTTTAAAAGAAAAGGTCACGATTTATTCCTGCCAATGTATTAAATTATTTATCATAAATTACTTTTCCTAAGAATAAAAAACGTATTGTTAACACACAGGCAGTCATAATGTAGTCAGCTCATTCTGATACAGGAACAATGGAACTGCTTATATAGAGATGCCAGTTATCCTGTGTGCATGTGGAAAAGTTTACCGTGCGTGCCTGTGTTGGTTTCTCAGTAAACACCTAGGCCTAATAATCTGATGTCGACGCTCGTAGCATCAACTCTAACCAACCACTGATAGGGCTGAAACGTGTGCCAATCACGCCACAGGATTCAACGCACGAAATGTTGCAACGGCTTGTGAAGACAGCTGTCCGATTATAAAACTGTTTAGCCTATACTTCAGTAACACGCGTGCATTTATTTCCAAGTTACCACCAGGATTACCAGTCACACTACATTAAATCTCCCCTAGAGATATGTTTAAAAGTTTCAGACCGGGGAGAGAGGAAGAAAATTTGCAGATAAATGATATATTAATTGTTCGTCTGCGCCGAGAATAAAATATTTTTTTTGTGGGTAAATGCATGAATGAATTAAAACAGAGAAATTATGTGTAATTGTTTACCGATGTTTTCGTTTGCCTGAAGTCTTTGCACAGTAAATTTCGCAACCCNAACAGAGAAATTATGTGTAATTGTTTACCGATGTTTTCGTTTGCCTGAAGTCTTTGCACAGTAAATTTCGCAACCCACGCAGTAATATTATTCTGTTATAAAAATGCCGTTAATAAATTTTGTTGTATCACCATTATGTAGAGTAAACGTCTGTTGGGTTAGAGAGTTGAGAGATTTGGAATGCTCTTGACAGCGAGGTCTTGAGAGCCGACGATGGTGAAGTGATGCGAGTATGGAGCAGCGCCGGAACGCAAGGGCGTGGGGAAACGGTAGATCCTCGAGAAAACCCCGCCGACCGGCAGCATCGNAGCAGCGCCGGAACGCAAGGGCGTGGGGAAACGGTAGATCCTCGAGAAAACCCCGCCGACCGGCAGCATCGTCCGCCACGATTCCCACACGCGAAAACGCAGGAGTGACCCAGCCGGGGATTGAACTCGGCTCGCCTCGGCGGGAAGCCGAGAAGACTAGCCGCTCAGCCACCGCGGCCCCTCGTTGGGTCGTGCGTCATTTTACGTGCTGGAGGGGAAAACGCCGCAAACGAGAAACCCGAGCTCTGCAAACAAAAGTACTGGCTGTTGAGAAACCAGGCAGGAGGCTTCTAACATGAGCCTTCGCCTCCCCACGATTCTCGCTCGGTGACGTCAGGGACCTCCTGCCGAAAAAAAATAAAGAAATAAAAATGACCCGCACTCCTCATTCGTCAGTGCAAACGACCCTGAACTCACGAAGAATAAGCATCCTTGGAATCCGAGCCTGGTAGCCTCNACTCCTCATTCGTCAGTGCAAACGACCCTGAACTCACGAAGAATAAGCATCCTTGGAATCCGAGCCTGGTAGCCTCGGGCACGACAATTTACGTTGGAGAAGATGGCCGCAGCGCCTGAAGGTTCCACCACATCCTGACTAAGCCACTGTTTAAATTAATGCTCATGTTTTAATGAGTAGCGTAAATGTCAGTCGTACGTAGGTGTGAATACAGTACATTGTTTTCCATACATAAGCAGTGCAGTTACTCGTATCATTTTACATACATTTATAGCACTCGTGCTTAGAAACTCAAATAAATGCAGTCTTCAGGGGAAGGAAACAATTNTATCATTTTACATACATTTATAGCACTCGTGCTTAGAAACTCAAATAAATGCAGTCTTCAGGGGAAGGAAACAATTTTCGTACTATTGGATTCACCATAAAGCGCCTGCACATAAAATTTGATTGTATTTGTACCCCTGCCCCCCGCGAGTAGTTTTGCCTGCATTTTTACAATTTTCTGTTAGCACTTTGGGTAACTTGTAGGTATGAACTGATGCGCGTTCTTTCTTATCTTCTGCTACATAAACTTGTATGCCTTCTGTTGTGCCCATGGGTGTAACAGAAGGTGGCAGAAATTGTGTATCGTGTAGTGTCAGCTTTAACGACTCGCACCTCTCGCAGAATTTAGGCACCGGACACTTCATAATTCTCGCCTACTGGCTGGCAGCTAGGAAATTTGAATAGGAAATTTCGAAGTTAAGGAAATTCCGCCTCAGAGCGTTGACTTTAAATGGTAGGACTTTTTAAACAAAATGTATTCTTCGCGGATTTTTCAGCAGAAGATCCCTCCCTACGAGCGTATATTTTCAATAACAATAGTCAGTAAGTCCTTTTTAATAAAAACATTGTTAAAAATTCCTTGCAACCAGGATATACATGTTATGGAATCATCTCCGCTGTAGGGAACTTCTCGTAAAAAAATTCGCGAAGAATACATTTTGTTTGAAACTCCCTATCTTTAAAATTAAGGCGCCGAGACGAAGTTTCCTCAACATGAAATTTCCTATTTAAATTTCGCAGCTGCCAGCCAGCAGGAAGCGCCTTTAAGGGCATTCAAGAGCAGACATTTTGTTCCTATATTTTGAAGATATTTTATTACTTCACGTCATCAACGATAACTTGATGCGTTGAGGCTGTTCGCGGTAAACGGAACACTTTTGAATGGCCTGCTTACGATCTACACTGAAGAGCCAAAATAACTGGTACACCTGCCTAATATCGTGTAGGCCTTCGGCTCTGAAAGCCCATATCGATGATGGTCCGTTGAATAGTTCGCACGCTGGCACTTGTTGATGCCCCAGCATTGAAATCTGCGCCAATTTGAGAAAGGGTTGCACATATGTCACGTTTAATGATTCTCGTCAGTCGTCGTTTAACCCGTTCGTTCACAATCTTTTTCCGGCCGCAGCGATGTCGAAGATGTGATGTTTTACCGGATTTCCCGATATTCACGGCACACTCGTGAAATGGTCGTACGCGAAAATCCAAATTTTATCGCTGCCTCGGAGATGCTATGTCCCGCCTCTCGTGCGCCGACTATAACACCACGTTCAAACTCACTTAAATTTTTATAATATGCCATTTTAGCAGCAGTAACCGATCTAACAACTTTACCAGACGCTTGTTGTCTTATATAGACGCTGCCGACCGCATCTCTTTACTCTGAATGGTTCCATATCTCTGTTATTTTGCATACGCACGCCTATACCAGTTTTTTTGGCTCTCCAGTGTGCTTCTCGTATTGTATTGTATCCTTCCGCTATATGTAAATTGATCATTGCGATGGGCCTGAACACTTTATTCATGAGTCGATCACGTAAAAATGTGAAGTTGNCGCTATATGTAAATTGATCATTGCGATGGGCCTGAACACTTTATTCATGAGTCGATCACGTAAAAATGTGAAGTTGTTAGAAACGTAAATGTTTTCCAAATTTGCTAACTCTTACATCTAAGAACACTAAAAAAAAAAACAGTAAGTCAATAAAACAATTTCAGTATCCAAAAATATTTACTTAACCTTTTTTTTTATTCAAAGTTAAGACATTGAACTACATTCCTTCCGTCGTTACCAACTTTACTGGGCGCATAACAGTCAGTTTGGCCGTTAAAAAAATATGCAGGTAGGGGCAGTGACATTTTTCAAAGGTTGTATTTCAAAAGTGCTCACTCTACCGTGAACAGGCTTTAAAAAGACTATATCGTTTAAACAATTAGATTTATCATGTTTTTTTTATAGCGTGAATGAGAAATAACATAAAATATAAATTGGTGTCAGCTTGTGTTTTTTCTTGAAGTTACAGTNCGCTATATGTAAATTGATCATTGCGATGGGCCTGAACACTTTATTCATGAGTCGATCACGTAAAAATGTGAAGTTATTAGAAACGTAAATGTTTTCCAAATTTGCTAACTCTTACATCTAAGAACACTAAAAAAAAAAACAGTAAGTCAATAAAACAATTTCAGTATCCAAAAATATTTACTTAACCTTTTTTTTTATTCAAAGTTAAGACATTGAACTACATTCCCTTCGTCGTTACCAACTTTACTGGGCGCATAACAGTCAGTTTGGCCGTTAAAATATATGCAGAAAGGGGCAGTAACATTTTTCAAAGGTTGTATTTCAAAAGTGCTCACTCTACCGTGAACAGGCTTTAAAAAGACTATATCGTTTAAACAATTAGATTTATCATGTTTTTTTATAGCGTGAATGAGAAATAACATAAAATATAAATTGGTGTCAGCTTGTGTTTTTTCTTGAAGTTACAGTNTTTTTTTATAGCGTGAATGAGAAATAACATAAAATATAAATTGGTGTCAGCTTGTGTTTTTTCTTGAAGTTACAGTAGTGTCATGTTGGCAATTTATTCAAAATTTGACACCTCGTATATCTGTGATAATGGTTTCAGTAATAAATTATTTTTCTTTTTAATTTTATTTTAAAAGTTAAAATTCTAATATAGGTGAACAGCAAAGAAAATTATCATGAAAATGTTCTCATGACGTTCCTATGACATTGGCAATTATTTTGAGCTGTAGCCTAATGTATTAATTTTATTAATATACGAGATTTGTAAGAAAAAATTATATGAATTTTAAATAACTATAGTTTCTTTTAGCTTCATTAAGATCATTTCCCACAATTTTCTTACGTTTTCCAGACTATTATTTTATGTGACAACAGATAAACACGTACTATAGGCTCCCCAGGGTAAAATGACCACTTTTGAAAACCCCACTTAAGATCTACTTATATGCACATTGTGTATTATTCCACCATATGTACAATTAACGTTACCATGGGCCTGATAACTTTATTCGTGCGTCTGTCAAGGGAATATGTAGAATTTTTTAGCAAAGTAAATATTTTACCAATGTTTATATTGTTAAACTTATATGCATTTAAAAAAAAAAACAAAAAGTAAAATAAAACATCTTAGTTTTCACAAATGTTTTCTTAACACTTGTAATTTAACTTTTACACGTGGAACTACTTTCTCTCCGGCGTTGCCAACTTTACTGAGAGCGAGATAGTCAGTGTGCCCGTTAAAATATACGCAGATAGGGGCAGTGACATTTTTCAAAGGTTGTATTTCAAAAGTTCTCACTTTACCGTGAATGTCCTTTATGCTANGCAGATAGGGGCAGTGACATTTTTCAAAGGTTGTATTTCAAAAGTTCTCACTTTACCGTGAATGTCCTTTATGCTAAAAATGTAGGAAATAACCATCGACACTTTAACTCCCTTAAATTTGAACGAAGAAGATAGGCCGCCGAGATTAGTGCAACGTCCCCTGCCTCGGAGGTCCGGATTCGATAACTGTCGCAGTCACACGCGGATTTACGCTTGTAGGAAACGTGACGGATGTTGCTGAGGGCAGGTAGGCTTTTTCTCAAGGTACTCCCGTTCCCGGCTTGCCTTTGNTGTAGGAAACGTGACGGATGTTGCTGAGGGCAGGTAGGCTTTTTCTCAAGGTACTCCCGTTCCCGGCTTGCCTTTGCGTTCACTCTTCACATAACATCTTATAATATAATTGCTTGACGCGTCTTAAGGTCGAAGGAGAATGTCTTTCAATGGAACAGTGCACCCTACCGTACAACAAGCAGACAGAGCTCTTAGGCCCACACACATTACCAAAATTGTTAGAAAAGTATGATTTTGCCGATGTTGCACATGATAAGAGAAACCATACATTTTGTAATACTGTAAAATATTTTGTTAAAATATCAAATGTCTATTAGTATATAAAATATGTGTTATATAAATAAAATAAGCAAAGATGTTTTATATTTTACATTTATTTTCATATATATCGCTTGTTATTTGGTAATTGCATGTGTGTTATGCGGTGGCTAATGGGATTAGTTTAATTTGTAAATTTTTCATCTGTACAACATAATATTTGTTATTACGGCTGCAACAAAACAGAAGAATTTTGTATTTGACATCAAGTTTATCAAAGTATAGAGTGAACATTTTTTTTATTTCAGAAAAATTTCATTGCGTGCAACGCTTAGGTGTTGAACACTGCTTGGTATAAATATAAAATTATTAATTTTTTGAGGTCTGGCACCCTTATTGTTTTCAGACGTCGGCATTGGAAATGGGGAACAGTTCAGAAAGTATAACTTAGATTGTGGACTTCAATGAAGTTCTTCGTAGGATAATAAAGAGGAATAATTACAAATAGAATAACAATTCAAATACGGGATTGTNGACTTCAATGAAGTTCTTCGTAGGATAATAAAGAGGAATAATTACAAATAGAATAACAATTCAAATACGGGATTGGGCAGAGCAGACGTACCACTTAAAATGTGTATAATTCAGCCAATTTTGTACGGAGGTTAGTTTTGAAAAAAGTCCAGATAGAGGTACTGTGTTGCCATTTTATTTTAGAAAACGCGTTGTCTGCCTTCCAATGCAGTCTATTCCATTGCTCAGGTCTGCACTGCGTCATCCTGCAATCTGTGCACGTTAGAAACCGTCAACGTAAGGTAAACCCGTTCAATCGTATGTGCGAGTGCCGCAAGTCATGAACGGCATTCTGCGCACGCTATTTCTAACAATCGCTCCGCATTGACGTTATTTATTCTCTTTTCACGGTTGTAAACTTCATGTTTTTAGATAAAATGGCAACATATTACCTCTAGGTAAAGTATGTTCGCGGTAAAATTAGCACTTCTGAAATCAACCTTTGAAAAATGTCACTGCCCTTAGCTGCGTTTATTTTAACGGGAATATTTGACTGTCACGCGCCCAGTAAAGTTGGCAACGACAGAGCAAAATTAGTTCCATGCCTAATCGTTAAATTACAAGTGTTACGTAAACATTCGTGAACACTGTTTAACGTCGTAAAATTGGGCCACATAAGCATATTAATTAGTTACGTGTATGCATTTTTAAGACGTAATCTGATTTCACAATTACTATTTTTCATTGGCATATTAATTATTTTAATTGTAATGTAAATGGTTAAATTTTGGTATTTATTTTATCATAAACACATTTACATGTCTTTCCAGTCTGTTTGTTTTTTAAACGTGTTTAGAAGGCCCTAGTATCTGAGCTGTTGAATTAGGTTCATCTTGGTTAATTCCGCTAGGCGTTTGTGTAGTGTATTTTTCTGTGTAGGACCTCTCTTATAGTAGCTGCGATTTTAGTTTGTATATACAATGGCTCACCTTCATATTCGGCCATCTAAGATTATCGCAGTTTCGTGGNGTGCCTCACCTTAATATTCGGCCACCTAAGATTATCGCAGTTTCGTGGCCTTATGGTACATTAAAAATAAAGATAAACATAAATCATACTGCACAATCATTCTTGTGTGCTTTAAACGAAATGTTGCGGTAGCCAATAACGGAAATGAGCAATGCAACTTAACAAACAATATTATTTTGTCAACCCATGCTGCATAAGTACGCCACTTTGATATTCGGCCATCATCATTCTAACCCAAACATAATCGTCTTTTCAAACTAAGCACACAGTCTTTAAGTACCTGATTGCATGCCCATTCTGTTTAATTGCTTCTAGCAGGCGTTGAGGCATATTATCAATTATTTTCCTGGTACATTCGGAGCCAATCTTACTCCATTCTTCCTTGAACATTTTCTCTAATTCTTTTGTGAACCTAATTGTTGTAGTACGCAGTCTTTTTTTTGAGTTCATCTCACAGATTTTCTATGGGATTCAGGTCGGATGATTGAGGAGGTGTGTTAATAACTTTGGGACAGTTACACAAAAGCCAGTTCTTGACAATGCACGACTTGTGTTTTGGGTCATTATCTTGGTAGAACTTAAACGTGGTCCTAATGCCCAGTTTTTCAGCGCTCTTGTGCAGGTTTGCTTAAAATCTATCGAGATAGTCTTCCTTTTTCATTGTTCCATCGACACGTACAGCCTCTCCAACATCTGCTGAATATATGCAGCCCCAAATCATAATACTACCTCCACTGTGTTTAACAGTAGGTTGTATCTTCCTAGGTTTTAGTTCCTCATTTGGCTTGCACCATACTGTCACCCTAACATCAGAACCAAAAATATTCAATTTCCTCTCATCAGCAAAAATAACATCATTCCGCCAGCTTTCATCTTTGTCAGCGTGGGCTTTTGCGAACGTAAGTCGTTTTATTTTATTCACCTCATTAATAAAAGGCTTCTTTCTAGGTACCCTGCCATTATATCCTGCTCTTCTGTTAACTGGTATTTAGTTTCTGGATGGACGTTCCTTCCACATTCATTGAGTACCTTCCTGGTAAGTTTGCAAGCACTTATTTTTGTATCTTTCTCCATTTTCCTGATTACTAGACGTTCTTCTCTCTCCCTTAGTTTCTTTTGCTGTCCTTTTTGAGGTACCGAATCTATTATGTCTTCCTTCTCAAACTTGTTATGTCATCTCCGACAGTGGACCTCGGCAGATTCAAGTGCTCAGCAATTTCACGTTGAGATTTCTTCTTTAAATGACAAAAAATTACCAGCTGCCGCTGTTCAAACGTTGTATTCTTGCCCCTACATCCCATTTGCCTTACTGACGCAGCCAACAGAGCTGCCCAATAGAACCTATCAGCGCAGAGAGCGTGCAGGGAATTACACGAGGTACGAACGCAATGTGCATCGCCTGTGCCACGCGTCCACCACGACTGGCCGAATATTAAAGCGACGTATTTATGCAGCACGCGAGGACTAAATATTGTGTTTCATTAACTTTCACTGCTCATTTCAGTTATTAGTTACTATTTCATTTAATTTAAAGCACACAAGAATGATTGTGCAATATGTTTTATGTTTATCTTTATTTCTAATGTAACATAAGGCCATACAACTGCGATAATCATCGGTGGCCGAATATTAATGTGAGCCACTGTACATAAGCGTTGTTTTATTTTGAAACGTCGTCGTGTTGTATGTTTGTATATTGCTGTCATGATAGCAAGACAGAAAGTAGTTCCATGTCTTAACGTTAAATTATAAGTGTTACGTAAACATTTGTGAATACTAAAATATTTTAATTTAATTTCTTTTTAATGCGTATAAACTTAAGAATAAGAACATTTTTATAATATTTACTTTTCTAAAAACTTCAAAAATGACCTTGACCGACGCACGAATAAAGTGATAAGGCCCATTGTAACGCTGATTGTACATAACGGCGTACGAATACACAATTTGCATACAAGTAGATCTTAAGCAGGGCTTTCAAAAGTACTCACTTTACCGTGAATAGCCTATATAGTCTATTCGCGGTTTCTTCACACTTTTTGAATCGAACCTTTGAAAAATCACCCCGTGTATGATGTGCTTGGCTGTTTCCTGTACATATCATTTATCACGAACGTTTTATATTTGTGTTAATATAAAATTACCTTGTGGTTGATTAAATATACCTATGTTTTATTCATAAATTATATTATTTAATTAATAATTTAAATTGAAAAACGGGGAGAAAATAGGTGTGTTGGTAATGTTTAGTAAGAAATAGTTCTTATGCAAAATTGTATTACACTGAGTGCGCACGAATTCAGTGCGATGTCCCTTTGGTGTAATTTTCTAGGCTGGATTAAGCTTTCTTCGCATGAGGCGGAGGAATATCCTGGAAGTAGAAATCAAGCAGGGCTTCAGAAAAGTTTGAAGTAACTTTGAATGGACTATATAACAAGTAGTTTTTCCATGGGGCTACGCTAGAGCTTCACTAGTTGGCACAGATTTCCTTTTGATCTCGCCTGCGACGTTCACAATGCTCGTTTGTGTATACTAACTGTGCCAGCAACGGCTGTTACAACGCTAATTAAGTATGACAGAAATAAACCTTCGAAGCAAAAATTACTGGTTCATATATTAACGTATTTCCGTTTAAACACTGGTCGGTAGCAACGGGAATTGTTTGTTTTTGTTTTATGGCGCATAATAGAACAAAACTTGCCGTGGTATTAGGTTTATAACTAAACTTTTATTTCGCATTATAAGGATACGGCACGAGTCATTTGTTTTAGCAATATTAATTTTTGCGTGAAGTTGTGGAGTTACACGTGATGGATAGAATGAGTAAGTACACTAGCAAAGATTTCGACCATCTACGGTCATAGTTAATCACTCATTTTTATGAAAATATAACATTTACTCAAATTGTTCAAAATGCATTACTATAATTATTTTTATAAACTATAATTTCTTATCAAAAGTATTTACGAGTCTCTGAGTTTACAATTGTGTATAATTACGCTGCATTGTGTATCATCCGTTAAGAGTACGAACTGACACCGCTGTGGACCTAATGATTAGTTTATAGGAGTCCATGAGGTGATATTATGGAATCCTAAACAAATATAAATATGGAACTCTTACGCCAATTTGTATTAGGTGTGGGTAAACAAAGAAAATGGAAGATAAGTCCACAGGCCACCAAGTTACAGATTACACTTTCAGTAATACGTTACTTATTGGAACTAATTTTCCCAATTTACCAAATGTCCTATTTATCCTATGTTTACAATAATTTTCTTCTTGCACAACACGTTTAGAACACCTTTTGTTATAAATCCAAAGGTTACGTCTTGTAAATTTATTGTTGAATGCGTAACTTTTTTGGAAAGTAACAACTCACTTTTCCTTAATATTTAACTTTGTGAAAGAACACTTGCCCGCCACAGTTAATAGAACGAGTCTTTTTATTGTTATTTTTTTTCTCGTCGGAGAGGAAACATGCTATGAAATACAGAAATTTTTTAATGTGTTTTTCTATAACAAAAATATGTCTTTCTTAGGTATGCTCATTCATGTCAGTAAAGCAATGCTTAATTGTCCATAAAACCGNGCTAGGCGTTTGTGTAGTGTATTTTTCTGTGTAGGACCTCTCTTATAGTAGCTGCGATTTTAGTTTGTATATACAATGGCTCACCTTCATATTCGGCCATCTAAGATTATCGCAGTTTCGTGGCCTTATGATACATTAAAAATAAAGATAAGCATAAATCATATTGCACAATCATTCTCGTGTGCTTTAAACGAAATGTAGCGGTAGACAATAACGGAAATGAGCAATGCAACTTAACAAACAATATTATTTTTCCATCCCATGCTGCATAGGTACGCCACTTTGATATTCGGCCATCATCATTCAAACCCAAACATAATCGTCTTTTCAAACTAAGCACACAGTCTTTAAGTACCTGATTGCATGCCCATTCTGTTTAATTGCTTCTAGCAGGCGTTGTGGCATATTATCAATTATTTTCCTGGTACATTCGGAGCCAATCTTACTCCATTCTTCCTTGAACATTTTCTCTAATTCTTTTGTGGACCTAATTGTTGTAGTACGCAGTCTTTTTTTTTAGTTCATCTCACAGATTTTCTATGGGATTCAGGTCGGATGATTGAGGAGGTGTGTTAACAACTTTGGGACCGTTACACAAAAGCCAGTTCTTGACAATGCACGACTTGTGTTTTGGGTCATTATCTTGGTAGAACTTAAACGTGGTCCTAATGCCCAGTTTTTCAGCGCTCTTGTGTAGGTTTCCTTAAAATCTATCGAGATAGTCTTCCTTTTTCATTGTTCCATCGACACGTACAGCCTCTCCAACATCTGCTGAATATATGCAGCCCCAAATCATAATACTACCTCCACTGTGTTTAACAGTAGGTCGTGTGTTCCCAGGTTTTAGCTCCTCATTTGGCTTGCACCACACTGTCATCCTAACATCAGAACCAAAAACATTCAATTTCCTCTCATCAGCAAAAATAACATCATTCCACCAGCTTTCATCTTTGTCAGCGTGGGCTTTTGCGAACGTAAGTCTTTTTCATCTATTCACCTCATTAATAAAAGGCTTCTTTATAGGTACCCTGCCATTATATCCTGCTCTTCTGTTAACTGGTATTTAGTTTCTGGATGGACGTTCCTTCCACATTCATTGAGTACCTTCCTGGTAAGTTTGCAAGCACTTATTTTTGTATCTTTCTCTATTTTCCTGATTACTAGACGTTCTTCTCTCTCCCTTAGTTTCTTTTGCTGTCCTTTTTGAGGTACCGAATCTATTATGTCTTCCTTCTCAAACTTGTTATGTCATCTCCGACAGTGGACCTCGGCAGATTCAAGTGCTCTGTAATTCCACGTTGAGATTTCTTCTTTGCATGAAGACAAATATCGGTTGCCGCTGTTCAAACGTTGTATTCTTGCCCCTACATCCCATTTGCCTTACTGACGCAGCCAACAGAGCTGCCCAATAGAACCTCTCAGCGCAGAGAGCGTGCAGGGAATTACACGAGGTACGAACGCAATGTGCGTCGTGCCTGTGCCACGCGTCCACCACGACTGGCCGAATATTAAAGCGACGTATTTATGCAGCACGCGAGGACAAAATATTGTGTTTCATTAACTTGCACTGCTCATTTCAGTAATTAGCTACCATTGCATGTAATTTAAAGCACACAAGAATGATTGCGCGATATCTTTTATGTCTATCTTCATTTCTAATGTAACATAAGGCCATGAAACTGCGATAATCATCGGTGGCCGAATATTAATAGGAGCCACTGTACATAAGCGTTGTTTTATTTTGAAACGTCGTCGTGTTGTATGTTTGTATATTGCTGTCATGATAGCAAGACAGAAAGTAGTTCCATGTCTTAACGTTAAATTATAAGTGTTACGTAAACATTTGTGAATACTAAAATATTTTAATTTAATTTCTTTTTAATGCGTATAAACTTAAGAATAAGAACATTTTTATAATATTTACTTTTCTAAAAACTTCAAAAATGACCTTGACCGACGCACGAATAAAGTGATAAGGCCCATTGTAACGCTGATTGTACATAACGGCGTACGAATACACAATTTGCATACAAGTAGATCTTAAGCAGGGCTTTCAAAAGTACTCACTTTACCGTGAATAGCCTATATAGTCTATTCGCGGTTTCTTCACACTTTTTGAATCGAACCTTTGAAAAATCACTCCATGTATGATGGGCTTGGCTGTTTCCTGTATAGATAATTTATCACGAACGTTTTATATTTGTGTTAATATAAAATTACCTTGTGGTTGATTAAATAGACCTATGTTTTATTTATAAATTATATTATTTAATTAATAATTTAAATTGAAAAACAGGGAGAAAATAGGTGTGTTGGCAATGTTTAGTAAGAAATAGTTCTTATGCAAAATTGTATTACACTGAGTGCACACGAATGCGGTGCGATGTCCCTTTGGTGTAATTTTCTAGGCTGGATTAAGCTTTCTTCGCATGAGGCGGAGAAATATCCTGGAAGTAGAAATCAAGCAGGGCTTCAGAAAAGTTTGAAGTAACTTTGAATGGACTATAACAAGTAGTTTTTCCATGGGGCTACGCTAGAGCTTCACTAGTTGGCACAGATTTCCTTTTGATCTCGCCTGCGACGTTCGCAATGCTCGTTTGTGTATACTAACTGTGCCAGCAACGGCTGTTACAACGCTAATTAAGTATGACAGAAATAAACCTTCGAAGCAAAAATTACTGGTTCATATATTAACGTATTTCCATTTAAACACTGGTCGGTAGCAACGGGAATTGTTTGTTTTTGTTTTATGGCGCATAATAGAACAAAACTTGCCGTGGTATTAGGTTTATAACTAAACTTTTATTTCGCATTATAAGGATACGGCACGAGTCATTTGGTTTAGCAATATTAATTTTTGCGTGAAGTTGTGGAGTTACACGTGATGGATAGAATGAGTAAGTACACTAGCAAAGATTTCGACCATCTACGGTCATAGTTAATAACTCATTTTTATGAAAATATAACATTTACTCAAATTGTTCAAAATGCATTACTATAATTATTTTTATAAACTATAANACTCATTTTTATGAAAATATAACATTTACTCAAATTGTTCAAAATGCATTACTATAATTATTTTTATAAACTATAATTTCTTATCAAAAGTATTTACGAGTCTCTGAGTTTACAATTGTGTATAATTACGCTGCATTGTGTATCATCCGTTAAGAGTACGAACTGACACCGCTGTGGACCTAATGATTAGTTTATAGGAGTCCATGAGGTGATATTATGGAATCCTAAACAAATATAAATATGGAACTCTTACGCCAATTTGTATTAGGTGTGGGTAAACAAAGAAAATGGAAGATAAGTCCACAGGCCACCAAGTTACAGATTACACTTTCAGTAATACGTTACTTATTGGAACTAATTTTCCCAATTTACCAAATGTCCTAT
>NQII01007686.1:35365-54886 GCA_002778355.1 Clitarchus hookeri
AAGATAGATACTCCAAGACACGCTTGATTGAACCAAACTAAAACCGCAACCAAGTGCTCAGTTCTTCTGCATTTCAAAATTCCGGGTTCTTTAGGAACCATTCCTCTCCTCTCACCACGCAGGCAGTGAAGGAGAGGAAACGGTTATGGGACCAGGGGGCTTGATAAAAAAAACACACTGCTGGTATTGCCGCAGTATATCTATTCGATCGACAGCCAGGCTGGATGGGCTTGCTGTCCCCAACCTGGCCTCGAGACTATACAGGCTGTTTCTAAAATCATGGGACAAACATCGAGGGGCGGTACAGCTCACTAAAACAAACAATTATTGTATAGGAATATATGGGCGGGAGTGACGCGTTGAGTCACAAACACGAAACTATCACATGCCATGCAACACGGTGTTTATTTACAACGTCGCCGCTAAATGCCTTTTTACAGCAATGTTTGTAATAATTGCTCGAAATTGCAACCACCGACAGTAATGCAAGCTTGGTAGCGTCGGTGGAGTGATTGGCGAACAGATTCAAATATGCCGGGTATTTCACGCACGCCACCATTGTCAGCCAATCACGCCATATGTAGAGGTCGCCAAGCATGCGTGACTGTTGGACTGTTGGTGGATGCATTTCCAGCAACTGTTTTAACATTTTCTGTACCGAATCACTCGTTAAGTATGCTGCTAATGAACATTTTATGTTTCCGTTAATGTGTTATGTGTTTGTACCTCAACGCGTCACTCCCGCCCATATATTCTTATACAATAATTGTTCGGTTTAGTGAGCTCTACCACCCCTCAATGTTTGTCCCATGATTTTAGGATCATCCTGTATATACAGATTGGAGGACAAGAGCCCTCGCAAGGGCTTGTACTTCCCCCGCGCCGAGGGAGTGGCGTCAAAGTGGTGAGACTGAAACGCGACTCTTGTTCGACTATAGTCGGTTCACGACTGGAAGAGACTTTCTTGAAGCCCTGCTAAAGATTTACTTTCAAGCCCATTTCGTATCCTTCCACCAAAGGTAAACAAACATTGCCATGTGACTGCCACGTGGCAGTCACATGGCAATGTTTACATGCAACGTTTACATTCCACTGTGTGTGTAGATGTGTTCGTACATGCACGTACCCATTNAATGTTTACATGCAACGTTTACATTCCACTGTGTGTGTAGATGTGTTCGTACATGCACGTACCCATTATACAAGTAATGTATATATTATTAATGGATATTCCACAAGCGTAAAGTTTTTAATCTTGAGAATTTCACACAAAAGAATATGCGATGCCAGCGAAAAACATTTCATTCTATAAACCCAAAATGCGAGTATTTTGATGAATCGATAGTTGTTGTCTATTTACAATCGATTGTTAGTGACTTTCGATAAATTCCCGTACATCGAAGGCAAGATCATCAGTATTGATCGAAATTGCTACAGACGTTAAAATGGCATGGTGGTTGAGTCGGATGTTTCGCGTAATTGTAAAACGTTATTTAAAAATGGTTGTGACGGTTTCGACAGGACGGCAGAGTTTGCGAGTGAAGGATTCTACGTCTTCGACAATGTGAAAACAATTCTTATGTGCAAATACTGCAACGTTAGAATAAAGTGGCAAAGGAAAGACACGTGCACGAAACACACAAAAACAAAAGAAATTAGAACTTAAAGTGAGCACAAATTAAAATCATACGTTATTAAAAACCAAATAATAAAGAGTGGATATTAGTAAAACAACGCAGATAAATGAATTATTATAGGTAAACAAGATAATCGCACAAATCTCTGGCACATGTGTCAACAACACACGGACTACGAAGGTTAGTAAACAAATGGCCGCGTTACTTTAACCTTGAGCGTAATCTTGTGACTATGCAAGAAACGTTGAAATCTAAATATGTTAGCATCACGTCATTAATAATTGGTATAAAAAGTTACAATTCTTTTCGACACCCATGTGTAAGCGATAAATTAACAATTACGTTAAAACTTTGAAACTATTTCCTCTCTTTGTGCTGGCAACCTAACGGCATAACTTTATATGCGCTCTCCGCTGTTTGTAATGTTATATGCATGTCGCTATGCCGATCCCACAAAAAAGTTTCCAACTAAAAGTTAAGTTTCTTCCAGTCGTGAACCGACTGTAGCGTCCACGGGTCTACGTCACCTCGTGAGAGACGAAAAGCTAAGTGCCCGACATCTGGTGGCGGATCTCGGAACCCGCGGGACGGTGATCCATCACTCGGGCACACCTTCCGCGTGTGTGCAGCGGCGGAAGATGTTTTTACGTGGAAAATAAACTCGAGGCGGCGTTTCCCAGTTTCCCCCGATATCAAACACTCGCCTAAGTAGTATCTCATTTCAACAAATACATTAAACTCTGAAAAGAATGGCGTCTTGTGAAATATTATCGTGAACGCAGTTGCTTTAATACGCCGACTTTTCCACGAAACTTTGCCGCACATAACCAATAAGACAGTTAAACCAGACCAAATGTNGTTGCTTTAATACGCCGACTTTTCCACGAAACTTTGCCGCACATAACCAATAAGACAGTTAAACCAGACCAAATGTAAAATTTAATTATTCAACGTTTCTAAATCAACGTGCTTCATTGCTATACAACACACCGTAGTAATTATAACTGTCTCTGCGATAACAACCTAGACTCGTCTGTGTACGAAGGCGTAGAACTGTTCTAGTTTTTTTTACAACGCGTAATTTTATCGTATATTAGACATCATTGTCACTTAGATTTAAGACAATTTATAAAACTTTTGTTGATGCTAAAATTGTTTTCGCTTGTCCCAGTTACCTTTCGTAACCTCCATAGGAATGAGTTTAGAAATTANTTTTGTTGATGCTAAAATTGTTTTCGCTTGTCCCAGTTACCTTTCGTAACCTCCATAGGAATGAGTTTAGAAATTATATGCTCGCAATATAAAATAATTTGACATTAATATACAATCGCAGTATGTTAGGTAGAATAAAAATATGCATTATAATGAATTGAGTGGAACTTAATTATGGGCGTTCTGAACAATTGTGTTAGGGACATTTTATTGTTAAAGGCAGAAATTATAGCTTCTCGAATAAAACCCGGTGAGCTTAAAGTTAGTATACAGTTTAATCGCTTTACAACATTGAATATGTTTATTTATGTAGAATGAAGAAAAAACAAATTATCAAATAGTAGTGTTTCAGTTTAGTTGCGATTCTTTATGGGAACTGTGAGAGTCCTTCAAACATTCTTTGATTATGCCTGCCAGACACACAATCCTAGAAATAACACAGAAATCCTAGGTTAAAGTCAAAAACATTTTATCAACAAAAATTCTATAAAAAAAATTAATTATTTCAGATTTGGTTGGTAAAATTGTGTTTTGGCATCATTCATTCAGCAGATTTTTGAGAGATTTTTTTAAAGAAATCGTTTATTTAAAACATATTTTGTTGTGATAATATTACTTATGACACAATCACTCCTCGTAATAGAATCTTTAAATGAAGTGCCACAAACACACGCAATATAAAATTTTGTAACCGTTCCTGCCGTAAAATATCAACATATTACGTTTTCTTACTAAACAGTTTCTCTTTTTATATGTTAATACTATATTCATAAGNTGCCGTAAAATATCAACATATTACGTTTTCTTACTAAACAGTTTCTCTTTTTATATGTTAATACTATATTCATAACCTATGTGCACATAAAAGATAATTATTTCCAATACCACTAAACTTTTTAATTATTTATTTCCATTTCAAACTAAGCAATGTTATGCTTTTAGAAGTGCACACTAAACAATAAAAATAAAATAAGGCATTTACTAAATTTCACGTTATAATTATAAGCTACTAGCTTTTACCCGCGGCTTCGCTCGCGTGGTTATAGTAACAAACTTATGGGGAGAAATAACGGTATTTGTTAGTAGACAGACAATGATCATAAATACAGAACAGAGCACTAACGATGTCATTGTTTTGTGCTAGAATCGCTCTTTTACATAACCACTGTTAGTCATTTATAATGCTTTGTAGATCTGGGTAAACGCTAGCAATCAGTTCCGTATCACTCTGCACCAAATTACTAAAATCCCCCGTTAGTGACACACAGCCCTCGGCATCTGTTTCTAACCACCAATCTCCAATTTTTAATAGTGTATCAGCATAATGTCCTGTATCAACGTCATTGTAGAGGTGCAGTCTCATATTTGTCGTCAAGCTGAATTTCTTGATATTTGCCCATAAGATTGACGACTTGAGACAGGCTTTGATTTCATCTGCAAGTGTGCTCCTCTGAATCACCGGTAGAGTTTGGCGGAAGTCACCAGCCATTAATACAACCATTCCTCCCATAATGTCTGTATTGCTTCGTATATCCTGTATAGTTCGGCTTAGGGCCTCTGTCGCTTTTTTGTGTGACATTGTTCTTTCGTCCCACACTAACAACTTACATTGACGCAGCATTGTCCCCAATCACAATTATTAGTAAAAAAAAATTCCTGGGGGAATGAGATATTTTTTCGGAATTAAAAGTAGCCTGTGTCACTTCCCGGCCCTCCGACTATCTCTGTGCAAAAAATCACGTCGATCCGTTGCTCCATTGCGGCGTGAAAGAAGGACAAACAAACAAACAAACACACTTTCGCATTTATAATATTAGTTAGGGTATATAAAATAAAATTTTAATTTGTTAGTGAAGAATAGTTACAAAATTCTCAATACACCTACCTGTAATGGATGCACGATAGCAAAACAGCATCATCCAATTTGGAAAATTATTTTTAAGTAAAATCGTACTGCGGGGTTTGATCTGGATACTTCCAGATGAGTAATGTGGTGTTTATTGTCACCAAGTCTAGTTTTCACGGCAGTGGATGCAGGAGTTCACAAGACTGATAATACTGATGCTCTCTGATCGATGAAGGGAATTGACCTGTGTAATTTTGTTAATAATACTATTTTAATCATTTAACTCATTGGCGTAATAATATGTTTACTAGTGGTTTATTATTCGTATTGAAGACTGAAATACAGTGAATACTGTTAGTGCAGGAGAGGATATAAACCTTCTGTTGATGGAAGGGGAGGGGGAATAAATTTTCACATTATGCAGATGCAGGTCTGTACTTTAGAGTGAAAGCATGGGAAAGGGGGCACTGACATATTTTAAGAAACAAATTTTGAAATCAATTAAACAANTAAGAAACAAATTTTGAAATCAATTAAACAAAATCGGTATTTTAAAAATTTAAATTTTTTTCATTTCGGTTTATGGAGTGGAAGGGAGGGGTGGTGGGGGGAGAACGGGGACTTTGTTCTCTGTTATTCCCTCTCTGGATTTGTTTGTGTGTGCAAGACATAAATGTACGCATTTTTTGTATTTTTGTAACTAAATAAAAAATAAAATTAATATTACTCTATTATTTAATTAAATCCTACATCCCTTCACTAACCTGGTCTTTCCAAGGCTCCAAAGGATATTGCTGAATCAGTCCCTAGTGCTATGCAGTACATAAAATACGAAAATAATTGTGCGTAAAACAACAGTAGCGCATTTTTGTTAGAGCAAAGATTTTTTATTACTACTTCATTGTTTTTTTTATTATTATTACATTTTATTATTTTTTAACTGAGCTCAGCGTTGTTATCGACGTCTACATTTTCCTTGAATCTTATACACACAGCACCTGTCAGCAGTACAAATACTAGACACAATACATCATTCCGTGAAACAGCTTCGACGTCGTGTATTTGGCTAGTGACGCCAGAAACGTCGACAGTGTTTACTCAAATGGCTCGCGGAAAGAAACTCCCACTTTTTTTCGTTGCTGTCTCTTGTCAGTGAGTCTATCGCTCTCTCTCTCTCTCTCTCTCTCTTTCACTCTCTTGTGTAATGAAGATCTATTGCACGTGGGTCGACTGCCGCGGTGGCTGAGTGGTTAGCCTGCTCGCCTCCCCACCAAGGCGAACCGGGTTNGCGGTTAGCCTGCTCGCCTCCTACAAAGGTGAACCGGGTTTAATCCCCGGCCGAGTCACTCCCGGATTTTTGTAAGTGGGAATCATGCCGGACGATGTCACGGATCGGCGGGTTTTCTCGGGGATCTCCCGTTTCTGAAGCCCTTTCATTCCGGCGCTGCTCCATTCCCATCTCAACCACCCTCCATCGGCTCGCAAGACCTCGCTGTTCAGAGCCGCCCAAATATACTCACTCACATCAGCTTTCGCGCAGGTGGCAAATGTCAAGGGTGCGTGGCAAGATGTATCTGATGGTTTTCAAGAACATCTTGTTAAAATGATTAAAGTAATAAATATATAATGTTTATTTCAGTGCAGCTAGGCAACTACTAGGCGCTCAGGTGGTTTGTGTCCAAATATACAGTTTCAGTTTGAAGAAATCCTTTGCGGCCATGGTAGTGGAGACTCCAGTGTGAAACCCGCAAGCGACACGGGAACTGAGGTAGGGGTGCGAGAAGATCTGTAGGCCTCGCCGGAGGTTCACTCTGGTGACCAGTCCACCGAGGTTGGGCTCGTCACGGCAGTGGTTGGAATCCCACGTGGTGTGGGAGATCTCGAGCGTGCAGTTCCCAGTGATGCCGTACCTCGACTGCAACGAGCTGCCGCACAGATCCAGCACTGTCCGGGACGAACGAAAGCGGAGACATGCCTCGGGCCGGACTACGGTTGATCTGTGTGCGAGGGTCTCGTGATGATGTTGGAGACGCACCGAAGACGCACGATTGAACATCCTCCGGGTTGGGGTTCGGTCACTTTCGTGTTTGCTCGAGCATTTCCCCGCCGATTAAGCGTATCTAAGTTTTTACAGTCGGTCGCTTCACGCAGACTGGCCCAAAAGGTAACAGGTGCTGTTGGAGAAGAGCTATAACTATCGGTGCGAAAAGTAGCCTGATTCTGTTGTTTGCCAACATCAGCGTAGGTATTTCATAATATAACGGGAGGAATGGTAGGAAGGTACTTGGGCTTAACGTCTCGTCGACGGCGTGGTCATTAGAGACGGAAACGGATGAGAATCTGAAAGGTTAATTTCATATAACTTCACCATCATATTCCTTAAAATAGAGATAGAAACCTTCTGCACAAAAAAATCTAATTCATGGCGCAGAAATCGACTCCGCGACGTTTCAAATGCTACATACAAAATCCCCGCGAGTTATTATCTTTAAAGTGAAGAGTTACTTTCCCATACGAAAACGAATAACAAAATTTATTATTTTCTAAGTAGAGTTATTAAAAAGGAAAATAAGTATGTAAAACTTCCAACAACAAACTTCACCATTCGATTTTAGGACCAAATACTTTAAAGCTCTGTATTTGTAATATACTAAATGTCACATTTATTGAGCATGAAATCACTTATATTTTATATATATTAGTAATTGTATTAAACGATTATCTCTCACTTTGATACAACTAATCATAAATACTATTTATGCCAATATTACAGAAAATAAGTTTAAATAAATGTTTCCAGTTTTTTAAATTTTTCTGACAAATATAACACATTTAGTTTAGCATTCGATAAACAACTATTTTGTAAAGGTTATGACCATCATAGACACAGGGTTTGGATGATTTATTTTGTAAACACTAACGCCGAAGGTCAGTGTATATATACTAGGTCTAATGATACCCGGGTATTCAGATACCCGAGTACTACCCGGTATCTTCGGGTAATGCCTGGGTACTCGAGTACAATGAAGCGGTTACCTACTCACATAGAGCCTATTACCCGCGTTTCTGTTACTTGCAATTGTGTATTATGTATTGTGCGGCCAAAGAGCACGAATACATACCAGTTACCCCGAAATGTACTTTCTACCTGGACAGTTCTCTTGTAAAGAAAAATAGGCTGTACCGCATGTAATGGCTGTTATTGTATATGCTGTAAATCACACATGAAGAGAAATGAAAATTAATTTGTTTATATATATTTCCTACATATCTGCAAATCTGAACAGGGGAGATTTTCCGTTCGGGGAACAGGCATGTACCCATAAATGAGTTTAAATACGTATATTTTACTCAAACTTAATTCGTTTAGTCGTTTATTCTCATGAACGTGACATGTAACTCCAACGAAACTTACAAATACACCACAAGGCCTTATTTTAATTAAAAAAAACGCATAATTGGCGAATAACCATTCAAACCATTGGAGGAGTCTGTTGAAAAGTTTCGTTACAGTTTCCTCAACTATCTCTAAACAAACAAACAANTATCTAAACAAACAAACCAAATTTATGCTACACATTTGTTGTAACAAAAATAACAAAGTAAGGAAATGAATTAATTACATCTCCAATTTAAGGGTTTAGGAAAGCTCGGTTAGTGTGTAAAAATACAGATAAATTAACGTTCTCTGGGCACAGAGAACTACGTTTAGAAGTAACTGCATTGCCTGCAGTCGAAAAGGTTCTCTCTGAACTAGCGGAAGATGCTGGACATCCCAAATATATGTATGCTAAAAGAGCTAACACGGAGAAGGACTTTCCGAGCACTTTCCGCCATTCAAGAGAGTCTGCTTGGTGTCCAACTTAAGGTTCGCTGAGGTAGTATCCAAACTGGGAAGTGCCATCCGATATCTGTCTGGGTGTAGCAAATATAAGCTCGAAATCCGAATCCCTATCACCTGACTGGTCACTAAGCTGGTCTTCCATTGCATGTGTGGAAAACTCGGTTACCTTCTGGTGAACCTATTGTCGGATCGCAACCGCTGCTGTCTCGTCTTCAGCGCGCGAGTCCTCATATCGGGGATCAAGAAATGAAGCAACATGCTGTGCAATCACCAACTCGGGCGTATTTACGTCCATTTGAAACCGAGAAGAATGGGACATCGATATGTTGCTGTCGTGTCGCTGTCCTTTAAATTAGGACAGAAGTGGTTGTCGAGAAGGTCTCTAAATCACTGGGCGGACAGCCGACAAAGTTACCCTACTGCCACTAGAAAGAACACTGGCTGCAGCTTTCAGAGGCTTCAGCAGAGTGATCAGTTCTTCTGGTGGAGACCAGTCGCGTGCACGGGTCTCAAGCTTGACAGCGATGGTGGCCTTTGTGTGTCCTCGATCTGCCAGGACAGCGGTGATATGACCACGATTGCGTAGAAAAGTGCCGCACATCATGAAGGTCGGATCCCACCGTGTAGGGCAACTTTGAATAAGTCGTTCAAGGTTCGGACCAAGCTGGGTTTGTTTTTCCTGCAAGGCAGAAGAAGCAACAACGTGGCTTACTTTACCACAAACGGTACAATACTCCAGTACACTTTTTACTGCAGCTGTTATGTACATTTGGAGCGTGTGCGCTTAACAGCTTACACTGTGCTTGACACCACCTAAGACACGAACCGCAGCTGTAATAGAACTTGCATTATCATGGACAACAGCGTGAAGTTAACCATCTATGCTCCTGTATTGGAGAACTGCGTTTCGATCCGTCTTCTCCACGAATATCAACACCCAGCTTAGTTTTGGCATTTTTGCGATTTCCTCCTGCTAAATTGAAAGCTGAAGAAGAACGTTAACTGCTGTTGTGACGCGATCAGGTAACACAAGTGGCAATGACGCTAATGGAGTTCCTTGCACTTTGACTGCGAATTTTATAACATCGTACAGGAAAACCACACAGCAGAAGGGAGGCAGCGACCCAAGCGACAATTCATGACACTACTAAGAACGAAGAGGATGCCGCTGGAATGACGAAACAACAGACCAGAGGAACCTAAAGCATCGCCGGAAATACACGCAAACACCTTCTCCCCCGGGTACCCGATGCATCGGGTACGACACGCACTGCGTGTAACTGGTACCCGAGTACCGTGTGGTTTCGGGTACCCGTATCCGACCGAACGGGTCCCCGGGTATTTTTACTACGGGTACCCGCTGTAAAGGGTACCCGGGTATCCGGGTACTCAATTACCCGGGTCTCGTCATCAGCCCTAGTATATACTCCATTCACAGTTACTTCCAAACTTTTCTGAAGCCCTGCTAAAGTTCTGCTTCCAGGATATTCCTCCGCCTCGTGCAAACAAAGCTTAGGATATTACACCAGAAAGATAACGCACCGCACTCTTGCGCACTCAGTGTAAACATATTTTAAATAAAAACTTATTATTACTAGGCATTACCAACATCACTATTTTCTTTCCGTCTTTATTAAATTTATTTGTAAACGAAATAATAAAATTTATAGTTAAAATATTAGTATAAGCTAAATTTAACAAACCCAACGAGCTTTAATTTTAACACAAGTATAAAACGATTGTGATACATAAAACATTTAGGAACCAACTAAACCCGTAGTAGATGGGGGTTTTTTTTTTTCAAAGGTTTAATTAAATAAAGTGTGAAGATGGCGCGAGTGGACTATATATACCCTTGCACCGCACGAGCTGCGCAGGGGTAAAACCGGACTCGCATTCAGGAAGGGCCATGTTCGAGTCGCAGTTCGGCCATCTTGATTTTGGTTCACCTTGGCTTCCCGAACTTACTACAGGCGAATGTCGGGATGGTTCCGTACTGCAGGCTCTGGCAGAATACTTCCTCGCTTCTTATTATGCAAGCGATTTGTCCTTTCTGACGTCCTCGCAATCGATGAGGCGTTAAGCTACGGATTAGCAAGGCGTAAAAATATCTACTTCCAGTGCAAATGTGATTGGTGTTGTAGGAAGAACTATTCGAGGAAGAAGAGGTATGAGGTCCCCTCCCCCCTTATAAAAAATTCCTTGGTTTTTCCTAGGGGCAGCGATAGCTGAGCTCGCCTCCCCCGAAGGCGAACCGGTTTCAATCCCCAGCCGTGTCACTCCCGGATTTTCGCAAGTGGGAATTGTGCCGGACGATGCCGCTGGTCAGCGGGTTTTCTCGGGGGTCTCCCGTTTCCCCAGCCCTTGCGTTAGGGCGCTGCTCCATTCTCACCTCATTTCATCCTAGCCGGCTCTCAAGACCTCGTTGTTAAGAGCAGTCCAAATTTCTCAACTCTACTCAACTTGGTTTATCTAGCTTGTTTATTAAAAAAAAAAAATCCTAAATTACTCCTATAAAAAGCTAGCTATTTACCTTACAATGCAGTAAAGGCATAACTCTGCCAAAAGTTGCAGTGTAAGGTCAATACATAGTTGGATATTAGGGTGCTTTCAGAATTTTCCTTTTAAAATTATAAACAAGCCACAAAAACCAAGAATTCAATATGGCGTGGGGAGTTTCTTCCCAAGGCAGTGGTTGTCATTCAGCGCGTTGCGGCGTTTTGGTGAACTACCACCTGGGCTTCCGTTGATTGTTTCGCGATGCGCTTTGTTTTTATTTTATTTCTTATAAGTTTGTCTTCATTTTTTATAGTTTGTCCCATTGCATTAAAAACTATGAAAATTACACTAAAAAATATATATCGATGCTCTTATTCTTCTTAAAAAATGTTAAGGAAGAAGTCAAAACATACCACTTTTCATCAGATCTTCCGTAGTAGAGCCAATAAAAAGACATGGTCAGGCGTGACATGGATTCAAATGATGATTTATAGGAAGAATTGACAGGAATTGCAGAAGATAACAGTCTTCCATTTCCAGTTGAAGTCCATGAATACAGATTACTTATAAGCAGTTCGCGGTAAATTTAGCACTTTCGAAAACCNTTTTTATAGTTTGTCCCATTGCATTAAAAACTATGAAAATTACACTAAAAAATATATATCGATGCTCTTATTCTTTTTAAAAAATGTTAAGGAAGAAGTCAAAACATACCACTTTTCATCAGATCTTCCGTAGTAGAGCCAATAAAAAAGACATGGTCAGGCGAGACATGGATTCAAATGATGATTTATGGGAAGAAGAGACAGGAATTGCAGAAGATAACAGTTTTCCATTTCCAGTTGAAGTCCATGAATACAGATTACTTATAAGCAGTTCGCGGTAAATTTAGCACTTTCGAAAACCNTTCCATTTCCAGTTGAAGTCCATGAATACAGATTACTTATAAGCAGTTCGCGGTAAATTTAGCACTTTCGAAAACCCTGTTATAGGTCTTCTTGTATGCACAATGTGTATTCTTCCACCTTACGTAAAATTAGTATTTCCAAATGGGCCGGATTATATTATTCATTTGTTCACTAGCAAACTTTAAAACTTTTAATATTGGTGTTTTATGCGAACAAAAGTGTCACAAGTATGGCTATAGACTGATGACTAAGGAATACTGAGGCAATAATAAAGCTCTTAAATAGTGTTACACGCTGCATGAGCGGCATCTCTGAGTTTGTGAAAGGTGGAGGTCTTAATAAAAATAAAATAACTAAGTTTGCTTTTTAATTTATTCACACATCTATTGTTTACAGCATTAAATAATCTATCTCCAGGAAAATTAAAATAATGTGTTTATTAGATTTATGCGAGTTAACTGCTCACTGTTAAATCCTACTGCTAATTTTGAATTTTCGGAAATAATATTAGCATACACGGCTATAAGGCATGAATGAATAGCATTATTGGGTGTGTTGTTAATGTCCAATTGTTTGAATATTTAAATTTTTAGGTTGGCTATATTCCCCTATAATTCACTTCTGTGGCATTCAATTTCTTGTTTTATGAATTACCACAAGCTCCAAGATTTCGATGGTGTAAACAAACCCCTTTGTTAGCACCACGGACATACGTTTCAAATGAAGAGTTAATGAAGGGTGAAGAGATTTGGGCGGCTCTTAACATCGGTGAGGGTGAAGCGAGCCGAGTATGGAGCGGCGCCGGAATGCAAGGGCGGGAGAAATGGGAGATCCTCGAGAAAACTCGCCGACCAGAGGCATCGTCCGGTACGGTTCCCACATGCAAAAATCCGGGGGCGACCCCTTCGGGAATCGAACCCGGTTCACCTTGGTGAGAGGCGAGTAGTCTAACCACATCAGAGGGACAACGCACCGCATTCTTGCGCACTCAGTCCAATAATATTTTGTAAAAAGTTATTCCTTACCAGCAATTACCAACACACAAATTTCCGCCCTGTTTTTAATCACACTAATTATAAATTAAATATTTAATCTATAAATACTATAGGAGTAAAAGTCGAACTCAACAAAAAAGAAACTACTTTTAGGTTATCACAAATATAAAACTCTTGTGATAGATGACGCACAACCAAGCAGGTCATACATGAGGTGATTTTTCAAAGGTTTCATTTTTAAAAAATGTGAAGAAACCGCGAATAGACTATACCTACGAACGCAGTCTGTGACGTGAAGTGGAGATATTTGGGCGGCTCTTAACATCGAGGTCTTGAGAGCCGATGAGGGCGAAGCGGGGTGAGTATGGAGCAGTGCCGGAATGTGGGTAAGGGGAGGGGGAGATCCCCGAGGAAACCCGCCGACCAGAGGCATCGCCCGGCACGATCCCCACTTGCATGAATCCGGGAGCGACCCCCTCCAGAGTTGAACCTAGTTCAACTAGGTGAGTAGTCTAACCACTGCATCACCGCGGCCCCTCCGTGACGTGAAGCCGCCTACCTCCTTCGTCACGGCGTCAATAGTCACCTCCGGCAAGCAGCGGAGGGCGGATGACTTCGCAGCGGAGGAGTCGGGCGTGTGGTCTCTCCTAATCCTTAAACATGTCAAGGTCATGGCCAGCTGCTGACCTTGTCGCGTGACTCGTTCCTTCGTTTCCCCCTTCCTTTACGTCGCCGGGCCAGCCAATCGAAGGGCAGCTCGCGTCTCGGTGCGTGCGACCCGCAACGCCGACGGTATGAGGGTCAACAACCTGCATCTAAGATGGGCGAGAGCTTCGTTCGTCTAGGCCACAACGCACAGGCCCTCGGCAACTCTAATAGGGAAAACGAAACATTACCGACGGTACCCGAAGTCCGCCCGAAGTTGAAGTTCTACGGTTTTACAACTTCGGAAGTTAACCGGCCACGCGTTGCTATGGCATAAAAGATTTTGGTTCTATTCATTGCTGGGAAATTAATTGAAAGAAGTATATGTAAATATATATACAAGTATATGTCTATATGTAAAAAAAAAACATCGAGAACAACAAACTGAAATGTTCAAACAGACAGCTGTCAACAAAGGCGCTTCCTGACGCGAAAGCATGGTAAAAATGAGCTTTTTGCAGATTTTAGTATCTTTGCAGGTAGCACAGGTAAAAAAGAAAGGTGTACAAACACTCGTGGGAACGAAATGAAGGTTTATAAAAAAAACAGAATGAAAATTGGTTGATTTTTTTGGGAGTTATACGCGTCCGAACAAACGGACACAACATTTATATATATGCAGATGTAAACAAAGTACCTAATATATTATATTCACAAAGCTTAAATAAACAATAAACCATCCTGCAGTCTCTCTCTTTAGATATTGTATAAACTCAATATTGATTTGCATATTTTAATTTGGATGGTGGTAGCACAGACTGCTTTGTGCAAGCGCCATTCGCGTATGTTTATTCGCGTCACGTGTATTTTCATGATAATGCGCATACAACGGGATGTAATGTAGTATTTCACCTTTGCGGTTACTGTTTATATTCGCTCAAATGTATTTGTGATGTGAAATAACTGTGGATAAGAGAAGTATCAATAATATTGCCCAGAAAATATAGGCCAATTACAATTTAGAAATAATAACAGCTGGCGAGGTCTCTACAATACCACCAACATAATAAAGTGAGAATGAGTCGTTTGCTCTGTGTTCTAACGTTGGCAGTACTGTAGAACCTACTTCGGCTTGCTTCGGCAAACAAATGAATCGGATAAGGATACCTCGTTATAGTCTTGAGTTAAGGTGGATTTATATGACCCGGCCTGGAGGCCGTATGCACAGACTAGGCTATAAGTTAAGCACCTATTAACACTTCCTCTAATGGAGATTGTAAGGGTCACTAAATTTCGTATGCTAAGTCCAATTGAGTTTAAGCCTCGTGCGGCTTCATTTAGTTTACCTTCTATGGTTACTAAGATACATGAGCTTGCCCAAATTAAGTGAAGTCAATTTATCTCAGCCAAATAGGAAATGCCAGAAACTATGCCGTATGCTTTTTCTCGTATGAAATAAAATTGAGTGGTATGTTCTTCGAAAATCTCTTTAAAAATGTAATTTATTTGCTTATGTCAAGAGAAAACGTATGTAGAACTTAAAATGCTGCCAGTTTGCTGATAAAATTTTGTAAATGGCAGTTTCTAAAATGATATAAACAGAATTAGATAAATAAATCTTTTATAAGGACAGGCAACAAATTATAATATTATAGCAATATTCCACAATATATAACACCAGAAAAACAGTAACTTGGTGCACAAACATTAAACGCATTGAAAGAGTTTCGTGGGAGGTTATTATGAATTGCAAGAGCTAACAAAACAATGCAAAAATTATTTGTTTTACAGACCATGATTAACTTACGCACAGAAAGATTTGGTATATTATTTAATTGATACGTTTACGTTTAAAATAAATCCAATTTACTAACTGTATGAGCATATGAGAGTAATAATACATTTTAGTGAACTAAATTTTATTGCAAGTTGTGCTAGCTAGTTTTTTTTACAGTAATGATGTTACATACACGTTTCGTTCAAAAAAATCTAACTGTCTAGAAAATTCGAAATTAATCGTATCTGTAGAACTTCAGTTCCTGTAAGTACATTCTGAGCGTTGGAAAGTGTGTATATTTATGCTAACATAAGCTATAAACCCTTCGAATATTATTCTAACACGGGCCTTGCTATCGCCATTTTGATGAAATATTCAATAGTTGGCAATATAGGGAGGTTATTGGGAAAACTAGATTTTTTTACATGTAAATAATAAGGCGGTTAAAAACTTAAGGCTCCCGTCTTCCTGGAACTTTTTTCTGCGTTTGATGCCACGAAGCGCGGGAGCGATAAGGGCGAGACTGCCAGGCGCATCAAGTGCCCCATCGCCGCTAAGCGTAAGATTCTGAATTGACGTGCAAGTGTTCTTGCTGCTCTGAGTGTACCTATGGGACTTTCAGCGGTGAACCCATCACGATATTGACAGGAAATCTGCAGAAATGTTCAATGTGGAGCCCTCGAGTAGTTTCGTATGTATCTGAGTAGTACAAGATGAGTATAAAAGAATACCCCAGCTTTGAAAGTCTATAATATCAGAACCAAACAACCTACAACCTTGGTTGACCGTGAAGTTTGTTTACCATATCTTCATAAATGTTCAATGTGACCACCGCGAGGGTTACGAACGCCATCCAAACCGCAACACCGGACATGCTGACAAGAGCGTGGAACGAGTTTGATTATCGTGTAGATGTCGTTCGGGCCGCTCATGGCGGCCACATTGAACATTTATTTGATTGGTCAATCAATGTTGTAGGTTGTTGGTTTCGATATTATAGACCTTCAAATTTGGGGTATTCTTTTATACTCATCCTGTATATTCCGAGATACAGCGCTCTGAAAAAGTTTTTTTGGAATGCTATAGAAGTGTGTTTCTAACCTGCGTGACGTCTTGAGAGCACTCAACAGCCCTCGTCTTTAAGTGTAGGTTCTTTTTTTTTTTTGCAGATCAGCACAGTGGATGCACGCGCATGGTGAAAGGACTCTATTCTCTGCGGGGTCACCCAGGGTTTTCGCATTTGGGAAACGTGGTGGACGTTTCCACTGACTGGGGGGCTTTCTCGGGAATCTTCCTTTCCCCCGTCCATCATTCCCGCCTTGCTCCATCTTGACAATATTTCACCGTCGAAAGCGATCAGGACTTCGACCTTAATTACGCCCCCCCCCCCTTCCCAGTCTACAGTCTAGGGTGCTTGAACTACGCTACAGTATGTTTGAAATACAAGATTTCCCTGAAACCATTAAAAGCTGTCAAATCGCCACCCACATTAGCAACACCATTTTATTGCACTACGACATGGTTCAAAACTGATTTCTCAAAGCGCTGTATCTCAAAATATACGCGCAAGATACGCAGGTTTAACTTTTAATATTTCAAATGATTTATTCAATATTAACTTTTAGTGTCTATATAATATTAGGAGATAGATATTTGAACACGTAAATTACTTTGAAGACACTCAGATTCGAAGACAAGGCTGGTTGAGCGTTCCTCATATCGCGTCTCTCTCTCTCTCTCTCTAGCCGTGGAACAATATTCTCACGTCCAAATGGTTTAATTAATTTCATGGCCGCAGCGTTTTAGTCCCACGCTCAGCAGGACAATAGCCATGTCGTTTAAACACACGTACAGGCTTCAAGACTCCGGCAGCTCTTCTGTGCCCTGGTATCCATTACTCTTTCTTTGTCAGGGCCGCGGGGGCTGGGTGGTTAGCCTGCTCGCCTTCCACCAAGGGCGACGAACCAGGTTCAATCCCCGGCCGGGTCACTCACGGATTTTTGCACGTGGGAATAGTGCCGGACGATACTGCTGATCGGTGGGTTTTCTCGGGGATCTCTCCCCCCCCTCATCCCTATCATTCCGGCGCTGCTCCATTCTCACCTCAATCACCCTCATCGGCTCTCAATACCTCACTGTTAAGGCGCCCGCCTACCTGGCGCTTGAACTGCGTTGCAGTGTGTTCCAAATACACGTTTTTCAACGAAACTTTTAAGCGTGCGTCCAACGTGCTGATCTACGAAAAGAACACTCACTTCAGATGAGAGCTGTTAAGTACTTTAAAAATATTACGTACGTTAGAAACATCAATTCAGAGTACTCCAAAACCGCTAAAAACGGCCTTTCCAAGGCGCTGTAGCTCAAAATGCACGCATCAGACACATACAAAACTACTATAGGCGCCTTCTTAAAGACTTCCCACTAATAAAATAATATGGTCACCGCTGAAAGTTCATAGGTACACGCAGCACGACGAGAACACTGCACGCCAGTTCAGAGCCTTGCGCTTAGCGGCGATGGCGTACTTGATGCGCGTGGCAGTGTCGCCCTTATCGCTCCCACGCTTCTCGTCCTAAACGTGGGAAAAAGTTCCAGGTAGACGGGGGCCTTAAGAACCACCAAAATATCTCCACTCATTCGCTCTTTTTTTGTTACCTGACGTAGGTTGTCCTATGTTAGCGAAGATTGCACAGAAACTAATGCTGTAATCACAATAGCGCGATAGAAGCAACCCGATGTGAACGACGCAAATAAAATGTATGTTTTTTCTCAGCCAATCAGCACTGCGAATTGTGTGACGTCAACGTGACGAAAAACCGCGGCCGCGAAAATATTTTCCAATAGAGAAAATTTCTTATTTAATCGCGTCACAGGCATGACAGGACTGTAGAGTTTCTACTAAAAGTTTCGGAACACTCGGTCAGTAACCTGAATAGGTTTTATTTACACACACACACACAACTCGATACAGTATGTAACTGTTTCTAGCATGCGTTTTATAAATGTTTTTAGTAATCGATGACACCACCTTCATCTTTAAGACACGTATTTATTATTTTAGGCACAACTGCGGTTGCAGATTGTTACGTTTTCGTGGATTGTACAATTGGTGAAATTCATCTCCACTCGTCCACTCATTCAGTGTCCATTTACTTAAGCATCCGTACATTGCAGAACGGGCATAGGCATGAAAAGTAAGTAGCATTTGTTGTAGAGATATTTACAGCGGGACATGTTACTTTTTATTACTTATTTTAAAAAAAACATTATAACTTAATGAAGAAAGGGGATATTTTAAAGTTTCTTTTAACGAAAATGTTTTATTTTACAAATACAGAAAAAAAGTTTAAATTAATAACTTTAAAATTTTAAAACCAATAACATATTATGTGGAAAATAGCTGGAGGTCTTAAATTTTTTTGGTAGAAACTGTAGATAAGTCTAACCCACTCACTGCTTCTTGGTATCAGTTCTTTCCTGTTCGAGTATTCTTTGTATGAATATAAGACAACTTAGTTTTGCACCTGCAAACAATAACGAAAATATTTTCACGTGTCGGGTAACAGCGTGCATGGAAATGAATTACTGACTGAACAGAAAAAATACGTACATGTATATAACATTATAATGACTGTCCTGCAAGAGATTAGTATGTAGTGGCGAGGAATTCTTTACGTATTGTTACAAGACGCGTGAGGGGCATATCCGAGTTCGTGAGGGATGGAGATCTTAATAAACATAAATTAACTAAATTTGATTTTTGATTTATTCACACAGCTGTTATTTACAGCATTAAACTATCTGTCTCCACTATTACTCTTTTGTTTCTCAGTGAACGCAATATTTAATGTATATTTTAACTCTAGTTAACGCCCTTCTTAATGTATCTGTTTGATTATTGACAATTAACACGTACTCATCATTAACACACTTTCTGTCTGTCGGTTGCCATCATTTCTAATGTATTTCACTCACGCATTCAGTCCAGCCTGCCAGTCGCACTATTCGCTGCGCCGATTCTCGCAGTCGCAGGTTTTCCTTCCGCTCGTCACTTCTCTCGCCGCTCTCTCGTCGTCTGTCGCCAAAACTCCAACCACGCATGCACTCAAACTCCCGGCTCGGAGGCCCGTCGCCTTTATATATATATATATATATATA
>NQII01007686.1:55169-78125 GCA_002778355.1 Clitarchus hookeri
GTAGCTCGCGAGCCAGTAAAACCAGTGTTCACACCATTACGAATTTTTCTTGTCGTGTCGTTTCTGTCCTAGCATAAGAAACACGAGAAGGAAGTCCGCGCGTTGCACATCTCCGACCTTCGCCTCTTCTGTTCTGCTGTCATTTACTGCAAAATGAAGGTAATATCTCGTACGGTAACTCAAGGAGAGATGTTACACGTCATGGGCAAGTCTTTCAAAATTATGGACCAGGCAAAGGACGAAAGTCTGTGCATCGACGAAGCCGTCTTTACTTCGCATGCGTGTGTGGGCGTTCATCAATACCACGCACGCAGGTTTTCACCCATCATTTTTTCCCACATAGCATCCCAACCTAACATAATCTTCTAAACTAACCCAGGATACTGGGTGAATAAGATCCATGTTGTACAGTTTTAACGAACGTAACTAACCTGCAATACAACCTGGATGAGTGTTTTCTTTTTTTTAACTAACCTAGGGTAGTTGGCGAGTAATGTTTCGTCACACACGTATACACAGTGGCCAAGTCCAGTCCTAACTAATATTATAAATGCGAAAGTGTGTTTGTTTGTTTGTCATTTCACGTCGCTACGGAGCAACGGATCGACGTGAATTTTTGCACAGAGATAGTTGGAGGGCCGGCAAGTGACATAGACCACTTTTTATTCCGAAAAAATATTTCGTTACCTCAGGAAATATTTTTAAGTAAAAATAGCGCTTGGGGTAAAATGCTGCGTCAACGTAAGTTGTTAGTGTGGGACGAAAGAACAATGTCGCACAAAAAAGTGATAGAGGCTCTAAACCGAACTCTAAAAGATATACGAAACAATACAGACATTATGGGAGGAATGGTTGTGTTACTGGCTGGTGACTTCCGCCAAACTCTACCGGTGATTCAGAGGGGCACACCTGCAGATGAAATCAAAGCCTGTCTCAAGTCGTCAAGATTATGGGCAAATGTCAAGAAATTCACCGTGATGACAAATATGAGAGTGCACCTCTACAATGACGTTGATACAGGGCGTTATGCTGATACACTATTAAAAATTGGAGATGGGCGGTTAGAAACAGATGCCGAGGACTGTGTGTCACTAACGGGGGATTTTAGTAATTATGTGCAGAGTGATAAGGAACTGATTGCTAGCCTTTACCCAGATCTACAAAGAATTATAAATTACGACCAGTGGCTATATAAAACAGCGATCTAGCACCAAACAATGACATCGTTAGTGTTCTGTTCTGTGTTTATGATCAGTGTCTGTCTACTAACAAATGCCGTTATTTCTCCCTATAAGCTTGTTACTATAACCATGCGAGCGAAGCCGCGGGTAAAAGCTAGTATTTTTATATATGAATTATTTATTACAATGACACTTTTTCTAACATAACTTTTTTAATGCAAAACCCATTTTAATTATGTTTAAATATAATTTAATATATCGTAAGCTTAACGGTATGCAACTGCATTGACAATGTAATCACATTAATGAACACATTAAATTCATTCCCAAAAATATACACCTCGTAAATAGTTAGGGATATTGTCAGATAAGGCAGTTGGGGGTGGCAAGAGTTAAGTAGTTATTTTGTGATCAACAGAGAAATCTTTAACATATTGAACATGCCCAGAACCAGCTGAAAACAGCAGTTTATAATCGTCCACAAAACNTCAACAGAGAAATCTTTAACATATTGAACATGCCCAGAACCAGCTGAAAACAGCAGTTTATAATCGTCCACAAAACCGAAGAAATACTGCAAGATCTCACAAGAGCTGCCCTGATGGAATGGGACCTTCGTCCGGAAGATGACATCAACACACTGATTACAAGCATGCCACGGCGTGTTAGTGACATGTACAACGCACGTGGAGGCCATACACGGTACTAAGCTGAAGTGGGAAGAGAGAAACCCTCCCTAGTCAGAGGCACCATTATGTTAATCTTGTTGTTCTTTAGTGTTTATTTGTCTGTGAAATTGGGAAACTGTATTATTTTGTGAGAAACATTTTGAATTTCACGTTCTGTATCGGTACCTTTGGTAACTTCTAACTGCTGTGTTTTCTTGTATGAATATTCCCAACTTTACATTCCGGATGTACACTAAAGAGCCAAAAAAACTGGTACACCAACCTTATATCGTGTAGACCCCCCTCGAGCACGCAGAAGTGCCGCAAGACGACGTGGCATGGACTCGACCAATGTCTGAAGGTATACAGGAGGCATTTCACACCATGAATCCTGCAGGGCAGTCTACACATCCAATCTGCACCAATTTGAGAAAGGGTTGCACGTCTGTCACGTTTAATGATTCTCGTCATTCGTCGTTTGTCCCNCACCAATTTGAGAAAGGGTTGCACGTCTGTCACGTTTAATGATTCTCGTCATTCGTCGTTTGTCCCGTTCTTTCAAGACCTTTTTCCGGCCGCAGCGATGTCGAAGATGTGATGTTTTACCGGATTCCCGATATTCACGGTACACTCGTGAAATGGTCTTACGCGAACATCTAAATGTTATCGCTACCTCGGAAATTCTATGTCCCATCTCTCGTGCGCCGACTATAACACCACGTTCAAACTCACTTAAATCTTGATAACCTGCCATTGTAGCAGCAGTAACCGATCTAGCTGCCGACCGCATCGCGTTACTCTGATTGGTTCCATACCTCTGTTATTTGCATACGCATGCCTATACCAGTTTTTTTTGGCTCTTCAGTGTATATTCCAAACTTTTTGTGAGGTGTTTATAAATTATTTTGATTTCAAAGTTCCCTTACCTCGGCGAGGAAAAGAGTCGAATAATCTGGAGAGGATTGACCGATCTACGAATGCCAGCCCTCGAGCCTTCCAGTCGGTCATTCGTGACCGGTTGTGCGTTCTGAGAGGATCTGGAGGAGTCGACGAGCGAGTTTAAAACAGAACGCAGCGGAGTCCGAACCTGGCGGTGACTTTGCTACAAAGTCGCCAGTTTTGAAAAGGGCAACGTGCATACATTTGCAGATATCAGCGGGCAGCACACGGTATCTGCGATGGACTAGTAAGCGGTTTCTTGTGAGCAAGTCGTTCGACAACCAAGGAAGAAAGCGCCCGGGAGTAAACTCCGTAAGCTGCCACTTAGGAGCAATCCTGGGGAGACAGCCGGGTTATGTGTGTGGCCACGTAGTGAGCACATGCATGTAGCTCCAAAGCTCTGTTCGGTGAATCACTCGAGACTGACGGGACATGGTAACAAATGAGACTGATATCACTGTAAGGTCAACCGTCTTCCATGTTAAAGTGGAAGCCGTTCAGACCTATGAAGCTCGACTGTAGTGACAGTCTAGTGGAGGGGCATGTTTTCCTAGAGGCTCAAGGTAGTAATACCGGACTGTCCATGAGAAATTAGGCACTGAAAGTTGTCTCCTGTGATACCTTGGCGGATCAGGTACAGGAGGGGAGGAGGTGCGGAGAGCCGGACATGCTCCGGAAAACATGTCATGGGATCTGCGGTCTGCCTACGTAATAAGACTTCGGAGAATTCTCGTGTGCTCCCAGATGAACGTTAAGTTAGTGTTATCTACCCTCTGTAGAGTGCAGAGCAGTGGTACTCAGAATTTTTTTTTTAGGGGGAAATACTAAGAAAAACTAACACCACCACGGGCCGCACTTACGACCCTTGACATAATAATATTTGTGAACTAAAAGCAGGTAGATAATTCGATGACATTTAAAATTCAGAGTGTCGTGTATCGTCTTGCAAGTTGTTTGTTTATTCGTTCAATACGGTGACGGCGGGCGGAGTGGTAAGGTGCCACGGGCATGGGNCACGGGCATTGGTAAGTCGTTTGCTTGCTACGTTCGCCATTACATCTCGCAACAGATATAACCTCTCAGTCAGTTTGAAACACGCATCGACGGACGTGTTATTGATGCTGTGAATTATGGCAGGAGTAATCTTTAATAAGTTCTTATTATGCATTACTTTTTTATTTTTATAAAAGACACCCTAAAAATAAGAATTTGGTGAATTGTATCTGCTGAAGACGGTGAAAACAGCGAGGGCTACAAAGAATGGGCCCGCAGTTGGAGTACCCCTGGTGTAGAGGATAAGGGGTTGAACGAGATACTGGTAGTCCGTTATTTTTAACGTAGAGCATCTTATATTTTTTGCTTATTGGTTTTATTTCATTCGCATAATTATAACTTACGAACTAATAATTATGGTAATTTTATTTGTAATTGCATTCAGTACTGCGGTGCAGTAAGTGATAATTTTACTGAGAAAGTTTAAACTATATTTATCGTTTAGCGTTTGAAATAAATGATGAAGTATTTAGTATTTATTTAATTAAAACAAGAAGCCAAGTCTGTCTGCATGAAATATCTACTGCCACACAGACATTCTTAACAGTATTACATCAGTGTATAGTCACGGCGAGAATTGTTGCATAACAGTTATTTCAGGCTGTTTACGATAAAGTGAGCACTTCTAACCTCGACCCACAACCCCTACCAAAAAAAAATATTACAGCTCATAACTACATCCATGCTGCAGTACACATCGGCGTGCAGGCTGCTTGTAAAGTTGGTAGCGAGTTGATGAAAATAGTTCTAACGTTTCGCGTTGTCTTGCGAGTCTGGTGTTTAAATTTATGGTCGCTGAAGTTAGTGTTTCTCATCCATACACGTCAGCCCACGAATTTGCGTTTCATCAAAATGTTTTCTTTCCTAAGAAATTATAATGTTTCACTTGGACGGCGCACGAACGAAGTGAAACGGTCAACGGTAACAGTAAATTTACATATGGCGGTAGGAGCAGCGGTGGCGTGGTGTCCAGGGCGCTCGCCTCCCACCACGGCGATCCGGGTTCGATCCCCGGCGGGTTCACTCCCGGATTCTCGCATGGGGGAATCGTGCTGGACGATGCCGCTTGCCGGCGGGTATTCTCGGGTTACTCCCACTTCCCCCGCCCTTGCATTCCAGTGCCGCTCCATTCTAGGGTCTCATTTCTGTCATGCCCGGGGATGACGGTCACCTACGGGTCCCAGCTGGAAAGACCGTCACTCGGAGGGTGTTGCCTTGCCCTGGGTGCGCTCCCCACAAGCCAATTTTTTTAAATCTATGGCGGAAGGATACAAACGAGGATAAAAGTAGATCCCAAGCAGAGCTTTCAAAAATGCTCACCTAACCGCGAAGTGCCTGTAGCTATTTATGTACGTGTTTACCTTAGTTACATTACTTTCGTCTATTCTCTTGCAGAAGAGTGACCGACAGTACTCGGAAGTTTTTGACCGACTACAATTGGAGTGGTTTTCTTAAAGTGTTTTTCTTAACCATTCCAAGCACGTAGGGGTGAAATTCTTAACGAGTGCTAAACACCAAAAAAATTCATTATTTTATATTTTTACAAAATGCTTTTCAACTTGTATATATTACTTGAAAGTACTCATTCCTCGCATAAAAAAATATTATAAGTCACTTTTTTTTACACAATGGCATGTCAGAATCGCAATTTTAAGGTTTTTAGGACGTAAAAATAACAATACAAACTTTTTCCGTTTATCGAAATGATATTATTCACATTGAAATAAGTTACCACGTTTTACTTCGAGTAATATTTCAAATCACGCAATGAAATGTTTTTGCAATTTTTAAAAATTGCTCCAGGATATTTTCGCATAGGTATTTTTATTGCAGCAGTCTGATTATTGTAAAAAAAAAAGTTTTGCTAAGCATGTGTTTAAACGAATTAAGATATGTCCTTTCAGTTGCCCTTGTAAAATTTTCTTTAAATACTTTCGTTTATTTTATTTCTGATTTTGGCATCCATGATGAATGCGAATCCTATGTAATATAAACATTTTTTATGAGAGGAAAGCGTGCTTATAAATAATGTCTCCATGTTGAACGGTGTTTCGTACAAGTATAAAATAACGCATATTTTGGTGACGAACCCTTAACGGAGAAGGAAAGTGTGTTTCAGTGGAGCACTGCATGACTAACATTGTCAAAAAAGAAAGATTTGTGTTGCATATGAAAAAAAGCGTGTATATTTTGTAACACTTAAAATAATTTTGCTAAAATATGCTTATTGATGTGTTTTTTAAAATATCAATTTATTTAAGTCTATTTTAGTCAAAATTTAAGCGTATTTTCAGTATGGCTGTTTCATAAAGCACATTTAGCAAGAAAAACTTTGCCAAGAAGGGTAGTTATAATAGTAACTATGTTTGTATGTACAAAAATATTGGTACCTAAGTCAAAAAATGTTAATAATTGATTTTACGTAACTTTATTTAGTCATGTTAATAATTTTTGTTGCTGAAATGGATGTTCAGAAAATCGGTTATTTCTAATAACAGAATATTATTACCAATTGTGTATCACATACAACCAGAGTAATTATTGTAATATCCTCAATTTATAATTTTTGGCAAAAATTCTTTCATAAAACATATAAAATGGAAATTATCGTTGATTCGGATTCAAAGTTGAGTCTTTAATATTTGAACTTAAAAAAAAAACCAACAACAACACAGTGTTACGACGCTAATTATTTCTTCTTTCATATGCAACTTAAATTGTAACTATCTGACCATTTTGGTAGTGTATGTGCACTAATTTATAATGAGTTTGCATATTGTACTCGTGTGCATTGCTGCTGACGCTATATAAGAAGATCCTTTATTTCCTCGACGCCTAGCAGTTTATTACGATTACTCATTTTATGTATCTTTAAAATAACTGCTTTTCTTATTATTCTACTATTTATAAACGTCGACACTGCGACATAACCGAATAAATAAGCGCTTGTAAGTCCCTAGACCAAAATGTCTGATTTAAAAAGTTATTACTGAAGAAACACTTGGTGATAATTTGAATATAAATTACAAAAAAAAAATATATCCCGTTTTCTTTTAATACGGAATGTTTTCATCACCCGCCAACAATAGAAACACGTTCCGAAATTACTGAAACAATAGCTATTTTATTTCACTTCAACATATATTGCCTGTTCAGAGTCAGTAAACATGCACAAGGAAAAAACAAAATACTAAGTATACTTTTAACTGGATTGCCACGACAGTATCTTACAGTTTATAGTTACGTGTGAATCGGCAAAATTTATATTTTACAGTAATCAATGACTACATAAAAGAACGCTACAAAGCTAGCAGCGTGAGGTGAGGTATATATACATATATTAATATATATATTTATATATAAAAGATGATTCTGAAATCATGGGACAAACATTGAGGGGTGGTAGAGCTCACTAAAACCAACAATTATTGTATAGGAACATATGGGCGGAAGTGACGCGTTGAAGCACAAACACTAAAACATAACACATTAACGGAAACATAAAATGTTCATTAGCAGCATACTTAACGAGTGATTCCGTACAGAAAATGTTAAAACTGTTGCTGGAAATGCATCCACCAACAGTCACGCATGCTTGGCGACCTCTACGTATGGCGTGATTGGCTGACAATGGTGGCGTGCCTGAAATACCCGGCGTATTTGAATCTGTTCGCCAATCACTCCACCGACGCTACCAAGCTTGCATTACTGTCGGTGGTAGCAATTTTGAGCAATTATTATAAACATTGCTGTAAAAAGGCATTTAGCGGCGACGTTGTAAATAAACAATGTGTTGCATTTCATGTGTTATTTTTGTGTTTGNGGTGGCAATTTTGAGCAATTATTATAAACATTGCTGTAAAAAGGCATTTAGTGGCGACGTTGTGAATAAAAATGTGTTGCATTTCATGTGTTATTTTTGTGTTTGTGCCTCAACGCGTCACTCCCGCCCATATATTCCTATACAATAATTGTTTGTTTTAGTGAGCTCTACCACCCCTCAATGTTTATCCCATGATTTTAGAATCATCCTGTATATTAATATGTATATTATTATATATATTATTATATTAATATATATATTTATATTAATATATATTATTACATTAATATATATTCATATATATATTTATTAATATATATTTATATATTTGCAAACACAAGGATAACATTAAATTTCAGCATTTCTACCAACATGGAAATGAACAAACTGCATTAGTTTAGATCAAAAACACGCTTGAAGACAATCACATTTTATGTTGCCCAACCTGTACTCAAAAATGTCAAATGCCTACGACAGACCACGCAAAGCCCGACTTGCCACACGCTCTGGCACCGACGCACAGGGTGTGTGCAGTTCCCCCGGGAAAATGATGACAAATATAAATTATTTCACTTTTGTACAATTCCAAGCTACCAAGTTATGTCAGATTGCTGAAGCCTATGTAAAGTGCCGATAGTCATCAAACGACCGAGGACCAGCTATGAGCCGCAATATAAAATACGAATCCTGCAAAAAAAATCAGCTAGTACTCAAAATTACCGTCCATTAAATTCCAAATACTTAACTAATTCATTATTTAATATCAAGTGGTTATAATTAAAATGGATAATACTGTATATATTTCACCCAATATTACTGTTCGTTAATGTTGGCATCGTAAGGCGAATTTTGAAACAAACCAAATTTGCATATTTTATATAAACATGTAATACGTACATTATTACTCAATTTAATTTATGCTTAGTCTGCATTCACTTTCGACTTGCTGAAAATTGTAAATGTATAGAAAGTAATAATTAAGGTGTTTCCTTCATCTGTGTAGAAGTGGCAATTTTGACATCATTGCCCAAAATTCTCGCAAATTTTAAGTTACTATTTTCCTCTCCAAATAAACTTATTTAGAAAATTTTAATAATTTAGGGTATTTTAATTTCAATTCAGCTTTGGGTATACTTTTGGTTGTATTTTTGTATCCTTCCGCCGTATGTAAAATTAGCATTGCCACAGACCCCGTCTCACCTAATTCATGCGTCATACAAGCGGAGGCCATACAATTTTTTAGGAAAGAAAGTTTGTTAATAATATGCAAATCAGCGCTCAATTTGTATAAAACTAAAGCTTTTTTAACTTCAGTAGCCATAAATTAAAACATTAAACTCTCAATACAACGTCGAAGCGTAACTGTAGTCTATTCGCGGTTTCTTCAAACATTTCGACTGGAAACTTAAAAAAAAAATCACCCCATGTATTACGTGCTTAGGTGTCTTCTAAATATATTATGTATCACAAGCGTTTTATACTTCTGTTAAAATAAAAGTACATCTTTTTTTTGGTTAAATTGAACAATTTATTATCTACAGATTAAGATATTTCATTTATTATCAATATGAATAAAAGCAGGGATAAAATAGGTGTGTTGGTAATGCCCGGTAAGAAATAGTTCTCCTGCAAAATATTATTACACCGAGTGCGCACGAATGCGGTGCGCTGTCTCTTTGCCGTAATTTTCTAGACTCGGTTAAGCTTTGTTTGCATGAGGCGGAGGAATATCCTGGAAGTAGAAATTAAGCAGGGCTTCAGAAAAGTTTTACGTATGTGAGATTTTTTTCAACTGTGACTTGTTTTCTTTCTTCCTTTTCTCCCACATTTTTTTTCATCCTCTTTCTCGATGTATCTCTTGTCTCCTCAGTCCAAAAGACTTTTATCTTTTTTTTGGAGGGGGAAGGGTGGGTTACCTGGAAACCTGTGTACATTTTTGCAACTTGTCCCTAGATAGTGAGCGTGTTTTTAATGTCTTCTTGGGTAGTTTGGATTTCATCCATGTCCTTTTCGGTTTCTTTAATCCTTGTGTTGGTCAGTTTCAATTTATTTAAGTAGGTGAAAAGTTTTCCTGCGGAGTCTGCTTGAGTCCGTTCTTTGAAGGTGTCATCGAAATGAAATTATTCTCTTTCTAATTACGTCATATGTGAGCTTATAACAGCTTATAACACACACACACATCCAACACGCAAAGTTGGCGACAGAAATCTTGAATCCTGTCGGCGACATTTCAAACCCCTTGGTTTCACTTGTTTTGAAGTCGCTAGCAAGGAATGCGACCTTGAAATCGCCGCTTACCGAGATTTCTTCACAACACTTTCGTCGTACCCGAAACGACAGGAAAGTCACCACCACAATTGAACTATTTGGTCCTGATGGTATCATAGATTATTTTGAAGAGTCCATTTGTAAGCACTCGCTTACTACTACACATGTTTTTATTTTTTTTACGTTGTATTGTCTTTCAGGGAATAGTTTTGCTTTTCATGGCAAAGCTGCTCGTTTTCCTTTCCAGCACCTAGCCTTATTGCTTATTTTTTTTATGTAAACATAAGGTAAGATAATGTTTTAGTCACTGTTTAAGTAATTTTGTTAATCCAACTAGGAATGATCCATGATTTAGTTACTTTTTCATTTTAAAATTTATCGGTGACCAGTTGTGTCAACCTATTGAAAGATCTTTAGTTAAAGGAATTGTAAATTTTGTAATGAAATATCCTGTATTTGGTTTGTGAATTTCATATTTAAATTCTTTTCAGTCAATGTAATTTTATAAAGTATTGATTGTATTAATGTAAAATACCACGTAATGAAAAAGGATGGTATCGCTGGTTTTGTGTCAAGCGACTTGATATCTGTGATAGTCACTGGTATTTTCGGAATACACCCTACATCTTTCTTCTTTTTTTCTACTCTTTACGGCGTGACATCAAATTTTATTAGCTCCGGCTATTATCCGGTTTTAATGGAGTGATCTTTTGAAAGTTTGACCGCTGTGGCTGTCGACTTGTTCGGTCGGAAAATTCTGTGTTGAGGGCATTTATCTACCTTGCCGTTGAGGCGTGGCAGATTTTCTTTGGAGTCACCTTGCGTCTTCTTGATGCCGATGTTATGATGAAGTAACACCTATGCTGGCGTTGGCAAAGGAGATGTCCCAAAGATGGGCCACGTCTCAGGAAATTCCAGCCTGTTTTCCCATAATTTTAGGAATGTGCACGAATCTTCCAACTATACAGCAATCATGTCGCCGTTTTTGTTAACAAATTTATTTTAAACACAAAGAATCATAAAAATAAAAAAAGAACCTAACCTTAACATTTTCTCATTATGACTCGACATATTTTGTAATTCCAAACTTTTTTTTTATTGTGAGATTCCGACTTTTATTTTACTACAACAGTTTGTTGTGGTTAAATACCGAAGCTATTATATATCAAGCCTTCGTTACTGTTACATGTGTAAAACATTTTATTATTGTTATGTTGTTTCACCTTCATTAAAACTCATTTTCACCACACGAACGTAAGTTCAACTTTCTTTACCAACCATCTTGCTTTTATTTTACTCTATATCACATTTAACTTCATTGCTTAATGCAACAATAATTATTATTATGTATGTGTGCTGGAGTAGGAATTTCGGCTTATGTACAAGTTCGCTTTGCAAGGAATGACTGCGCAGATTGGATCTGGTATTCTGGAGTTTTGCTTCTTCAGACATCCACACAACAGTACAGTGACTAGTGTTAATNTATCCTCACAACAGTACAGTGACTAGTGTTAATTATCGGAGTCAAATAGATTCAAGAGACATTATATGTTGGAAGAAGTTTGCTGTTAACGAGCTTGTGGCTACTTCTAATTCTGTTATTAGTATTGCTCAGTCTCCAGTTCAAACTTAAGCCTACGCCTAGAATACACTAGGCGTAGGCTTAAGTTTGAACTTGGTGATGCTATATGGGTAGATCCTGCCGAGCATTTTCCCCTCCCTCAAACNCTTATGTACAAGTTCGCTTTGCAAGGAATGACTGCGCAGATTGGATCTGGTATTCTGGAGTTTTGCTTCTTCAGACATCCACACAACAGTACAGTGACTAGTGTTAATTATCGGAGTCAAATAGATTCAAGAGACATTATATGTTGGAAGAAGTTTGCTGTTAACGAGCTTGTGGCTACTTCTAATTCTGTTATTAGTATTGCTCAGTCTCCAGTGTTGTATTCTAGGCGTAGGCTTAAGTTTGAACTTGGTGATGCTATATGGGTAGATCCTGCCGAGCATTTNCGTGCCTCACGCGAATGGCCTCAGGCTGGGCGGTGCACCGAGCACCGGGTATCCCACTGGTGTTTGCAGTTTCTGCGTCAGGATAGTTTATGAGCGGTGCAGCGCGGAACAACTTGGAGCGTGCTTTCGCGGTTATTCGCAGCGAAGTTTCCACCCTGCCGCAATAGTCCCGGTACTACTGGAAATAACATTATCGGTTTCGTGTCTTTAAGATCGCACAGACGTAATGGGAAAGCCATTATACCGTGGTGTTCACGAACAAATGATAATAAACGCCAGAGCAGGGTAGATAATTACAACCGGATCGTATTTCATCAAGGAACCAATCGTCTGACGCCCGCAGTTAACCCGCTAGGGGCAATGCGCAGGGGCGGGTAGGCAATAACAACAACTTGCTACGGGCAGTGCAATGAAATGACTCTACTTGAACACCAGGAATACTCTAAATTTGGTATATATATATATATCAAGACATTTAAGTCGAATTCATTTTCAACAAATATATCCTCCCCCCCCCCCAAATCGAACTTGTGAGTCATGGTAGGGTGAGGTCAGACCACTCGACTCGCCCCACTATCATCTCCCATCCCCTCCTTAAAAATTTTCTTACTTTCGTAGGGGCCGCCGCGATGTACACTTAGAAAAAAAAAGTGCTTTGTTAAATTAAACAAAGTAAGTTTGTATAGGGACGATTAAATATTTCTTTTCTGAAACCAAATCGTTGTGTTGTGCTTATTNCAACATTTGGTTTGCGCAACTAAAGATTTCTTTGGCTCTACGTACGTGAAACAGTTCCTGTCTTCCTAGAAAAAAATTTAAACCCCGACCGAGGTTCGAATATACATCGCTGGCGCAGGAGCTCTTTGCCTTAGTAACCTCAGCTAAAGTACCTGCTGATGACATAGGAATGTTTTATTTACATGCAGTAAATACTGGACAACGTGCGTAAATAAATATCGCAAGTTGAACGGACTTCCTGCATAGTTCCCTGTTGAACTTGTTTTATTAGAATTTTTATATCATTATTAAGCATAAATAAATTTGCTACTAAACACTGTTACTATCCTATTGTTAAAAGAATTACAAACTATCTCCCGACCTCCATTTAGAAGGCGGTTAAGTTTTCAGTCCCGTGTTCTATTTCAAAAAAGTGTGTCGAAATTTTTGTCGTGAGAGCGGGATAGAAATTTGAGAGATTCGGGCGGCTCTCAACATCGAGGTCTCGACAGCCGATGAGGGTGAAGTGAGGTTGGGTATGGAGCAACGCCGGAACGCAAGGGCGGGGGAAACGCTAGATCCCCGAGAAAACCCACCGACCAGCTGCACCGTCGCCCGAAAGCAATAAGACAAGTTGTGGTTTTTTTTTTTTAAATAAAATATGTACTGAACGTTTGGTTACAGACATACATTTTTTTAACGGTCGACTTCGAAACTGCCGCATGAAGCGTGAAACGGAACGGGTTCGTTAGACTGTGGCTAACAACAACAACGTTCGAACGCTGTGCTTGCGATTGTCCTAACGCAGCGTGTGAATAGCAGTTCCGTGCCACTGCGGGTATACGAACCCCCCACCCCCCGGCCCCCTTCGCCACGTCGACATATCGGAGGAAACACGAGACCGTGACTGCGCTGCTCTGACGTCAAGTCGCTTCCTGCAGGAATCAGCAGCGCGCGCGTGGCAATGCTGCTCACGTGACAAGAGATTCTCTTTTGTCATCGGACACGCGGGCTCGCCTGCCTGCACGTCGACGACCGGCTTGGGAAATGTCCTCGCAGAGCCACACACATGCGCAGTTTGGCCTACTGCAGGGCGCATGCGCAGTATGGACTTACTGCAGGGCGCATGCGCAGTTTGGCTTAGGGCACGGGGGCCTGCGAATTCGCGTTTCGCGTAAAGCTGGGCTTACAACAACAACAAAAAAAAAAAACAATTATGCGTAGAGAATTACGCGGTAGGCGCTGATCTGGCAAACAGAAACACGTCTTCTGTATTTGCAGTTTCCAATTAACGTTTTAATTTCTAATTCCAGCCAATCGGAACAGGCAAGAAGCCTGCCATGTTTACGTTTGTTCATGACCTAACCTCGTATATCACAAACATATTTAAGTGGATCATACTTCGAAAGCCGACATTTTCTATCAGAGGAGCTTATTTTTGTGAACAAATATAATCGTAAATGTGTGCACACACATGCCTTTTTGATATTTTTTATACTTGCATTACCGTAAATAATTTCCCACCAACAACACCGACTGCTTTGTCCTGATTAGTCGTCGTCTCATAGGGGCCACAGTGGCTGAGCGGTTAGACTGCTCGCCTTCCACCAAGGCGAACCGGGTTCAATCCCCGGCTGGTTCACTCCGGGCTTTCGCAAGTGGGAATCGTGCCAGACGATGCCGCTGGTCGGCGGGTTTTCTCGGGGATCTCCAGTTTCCCCCACCCTTTCATTCCGGCGCTGCTCCATAATCACCTCACTTCACCCTCATCGCTGTTAAGAGCCACCCAAATCTTTTCACTCGTCGTCTCATAAGTTTCCCTTAAGATATAAAATATAACTTATTTCTTTTAACGCGTAAGGAAATCCTAACAACGCACACGACCTGCTAAGTACCATTGGAAACCAATACACATAATAACACACATTCGTTTCTTCTGAACATATCTTAACACATAATTTAAAGCTTACATTTTTTATTGTAAACCCAGCTTAACAGGTAACGAGCAACACGTTCATGTAAGCCGGATACCCCTAGGCTAATGTGTTTCAAGGCAACCTACCACGATCATTTCACATAACGTTCACCTAATTGAAAGTTCTAGCTTTTGCGTTTTACAGTACGCCGCTTTTTTTTTCACACACACAGCTTGAGCCATTAAATAAAACTGTCGGTTTTTCCATTCGGTTATTGAAATTACCGTATGGACGTTCTTTATAATACTAAATATGAGCAGTTCCTGAGAATAAAAGAAAAACTGTTTGTAACCCCAAAAGAGGCTCACTTTGCTATCCATACACTCTTACACATTTGAGCGTTCGATGGCGTTGAGTCTAGTGTAAACAGTAGTGGGATGTTTACCACAATGAGCACCACAAGCACCACAATCAGCACCACATGCACCATAATCAGCACCACACGCACCACCATCAGCACCATATGCATCACAATAAGCACCACACGCACCACAATCAGCACCACAAGCGCGACAATCAGCACCACATGCACCATAATCAGCACCACACGCACCACAATCGGCACCATATGCATCACAATAAGCACCACACACCACAATCAGCACCACAATCAGCACCACACGCACCACAATCAGCACCATATGCATCACAATCAGGACCACACGCACCACAATCAGCACCACACGCACCACAATCAGCACCATATGCATCACAATAAGCACCACACGCACCACATGCACCACAATCAGCACCAAATGCACCACAATCAGCACCAAATGCACCACAATCAGCACCAAATGCACCACACGCACCACAATCAGCACCACAAGCACCACAATCAGCACCACAATAAGCACCACATGCATCACAATCAGCACCAAATGCACCACGTTCCTGTTTTGCATACAACCTGCATTGGTCTAAATAAAATAGGCAAGGGTAAAAACTGGGTACAGAGAAGAGAGACAATTATAAAATTTGCGCTTCAAGGATTCTTCTAAAGAAAAAACAGCACAAATCGTGAATAAGAGTCACGCAGTAGTTTAGTACGTTGTAAATTAACTTAAATATTATTGATTAGTTAGGAAAAACGGAAGGAAATATAAACAGAAACGTCCGAGTCCCCAGCAAGTGCGACTAATTTTGCCGCGAATAAAATATAGTCCCGGTACTAGCGCTCCTAAACTACGCGCTGAATTGTACATTACTACCGTGAATGAACTTGTAAGACAGTTCATAGGGTTTAACGTTGACACGGCTAAATTATCAGGGCAGCAAAGGAAGGGGCCCCACGTCAGTGAGAAGAACCGTGCTGCAAGACTGCTCTCGCTAAAGAACACCTAAATAAATACTTGGAGTTTTTGAACGATGTTGTCTCGTCAGATGAGACTCGATAACATTTTTTTTTGCTCGGGATGGCATACGTAGGTCACAGAGAAAAAGCAAACGTGGCCGACGAAGTTGAAGTCATCGTAATCCCGGCCTAAAGCCGGGCTCACACGAGCGCAGNAGCACCACACACACCACAATCAGCACCACACGCACCACAATCAGCACCACAATCAGCACCACTACGTAGGTTCCAACGCGCAGTTTGGTGTTTGAAGCCCGTTCGTGTGCTGTGTGCGCGGTACAAAGTGCCCGCTTCAATCATGCTACGCACTTCCTTCAAAATTGTCTGATGTAAGAAGACAGCAGTTTGAATGCTGCACGTGTTAATTTCATGCAGGGAAGTATTCAGTATTATGCATACTTAAGTATGCATAAGTCGTAATAAATCCTCAGTTTCTTCATCATAATATCATCCATAGCTGGCTTCCACAATGAGAACTGCGTCCACGCTGAAAGCGAATGCTGTGCTTTGAACACACTGCGCTGCGCAGGGTTGCCAAATAAACCACCCCCAAAATCCACAGATTCCGCAAGTGAATTCCACACGTAACTCTAAATAATTTTTGGGAGCTTGTCGCCAACTATTTGCGGTTTTTTTTTTTCAGGAGACAAATTTCCCACATAGAATGTTCTGGGAGTGCAAGGATAGATATGTTGACCAATTCAATTAATATTAAATAGTAACACGAGTACATCTACATAAAGTAAGATTTCAGTCGGATGTGGATATCCCACACGAAATCAACACAAGTCATCCATTTCACAGAAAATCCACACGCCGACGTAAATTGCACACAANTATCATCCATAGCTGGCTTCCACAATGAGAACTGCGTCCACGCTGAAAGCGAATGCTGTGCTTTGAACACACTGCACTGCGCAGGGTTGCCAAATAAACCACCCCCAAAATCCACAGATTCCGCAAGTGAATTCCACACGTAACTCTAGATAATTTTTGGGAGCTTGTCGCCAACTATTTGCGGTTTTTTTTTTCAGGAGACAAATTTCCCACATAGAATGTTCTGGGAGTGCAAGGATAGATATGTTGACCAATTCAATTAATATTAAATAGTAACACGAGTACATCTACATAAAGTAAGATTTCAGTCGGAGGTGGATATCCCACACGAAATCAACACAAGTCATCCATTTCACAGAAAATCCACACGCCGACGTAAATTGCACACAATACGTGGGTGTTCCACGCAGTTTGGCAACACTGGCGCTGTGTGGCAAGCTCTGCACGGTGCAGATTCTGCGTCGCAATGTGCGTGCGGGCTATGCCAAATTTTTCATCGTCAAGCCTTGGCACCAGCATTAATAGTTTAGCGACTAATTGTACAACAGAAAGTACAAATGACCTATGTTTACAAAAGGACATATGCTGTATCAACATTGGCCTACAACAGTTTAATAATTTGTTTATATTAATTTAAAAGGAAAAAAGTTGCGATAGATTATATATATGTATATATATATACAAATACATTTGGAGGACTACGTACTATCCGATGGAAAAACATGTCTTCAGTAATATCTGTGCAAATGATTTTCCAACCAAAATATCACATTGAAATCTATTTGCTTTGTTTGACTTCTTACCTCAAAACACGGCAAAGCTGTCTTCTGAGTGGTTACTTTCGTTTCATAAACGAAGAACGGGATGAGAGTACTCGGTATGTACGAGCTGTTTCACGGGGAAACTGACGTACATTAAGAGACAATAGTATAGATTATTCTGAAGATAAACATTGAAAAGCATATGCCGTATTCGCAAAGGTGTCCGAGATACAGTTTTGCGAAACCAACAGGAATGGGAACTGTAAAGCGACAGTAAATGAACAGATCGTTACGTGTTGAGTTTAATTGCGTAAATTTTCTTTTACAACACATGTTCCAAAATGTCACCGCCATCTTCAGCTCGTGTAGTCATATGCTGTGTGTTGCTAATCGGAGCTTGTGTCCACATTCTTCTTTAACGTGCGCCCGAGAATTTAACACGCGAGCAAGCAATTACTCCCTTGTTTACGCTTTTTGCCTGTAGACTTCCGTCTTCGACCAACCCCACAAACAATAATCTAGCGGAGTGAGATCTGGTGACCGTGGTGGCCAAGTAACAGCACCGCCGCGACCGATCCAACGGCCAGGGTAGGTTTCACCAAGGTACTGTGCCACTGGTCGTGTGCAATGTGCATAGGCTCCATCCTGTTGCAAGTACACTCCAGTCCTTGTCGCCAATGGAACGTCCTCCAAGTACTCCGGCAACAGAATCTGCAGGACGTGCAGATACCGTTTTGCGTTCAGGCGGTAGTCTACAATAAATGGGGACCAATGAGTTGGTTATCAACGATACCGCACCACACGGTCATCGAGAAACGACGGTGAAAATTGCCGTCCACAGTTGTGCGAGGATTAACACCCGCCCACGCGCGAGATTTGCGACTGTTGTCGATGACGTTTACGCATCAGTAAACATCACAAAATTCCTGCCACCTGGCATTTTCTCGATGTGCTGCACACGCTATACAAGTCAGGGCTCTTACCGTGCTCTACGCTCGTTTGTGTGGAACACCCGGTGCTGCTGACGTTTATCTACAGTTGGCGTTCAACTGCGCCGAAGGATGTTCTCCACTCCGTGAACCCCTCGCTGGCTCTGTCGTTCCGATGCAAACACGAACACCGGGAACAGAACCACCACATTCACGAAGTGTGTCGGGAAGGCCACCGTTCTACGGGGGTGTACTCTACGCTTAGGAAACCGTCGTCGGTTATCGTGTACAGTGGCTCTCACATTCCCACTGCATAATGGCCGTCGACGAACACCACGTCGACACACTCTGCGCGTGCAAGTACTCGCGGCATCACGGCACAGGAATACGAACTCCGCTAGCCAAGCGAGCCAGCTTAGCTGCGACAATCCAGGCCGGTACAACACGGCCAACGCCACGAGTGTCTCACATCTGTATCTCGGACAACATTGCGAATTGAGCATACGTATAATGTTGTTTTCCCTTCAAAATGGTCCATACCATCACCTCTTAGCGTATGTCCGTTTCCCTCTGAAACGGCTGGTATAGGTTACCCTAACAATAACGACGATCATATGTCTTTGGGCAGCCAATCCAAATCAGAACAGAACAGAATTATGCACAGATATTTTTCTAACTTACTTTAAAGTAAAGTAATAATTGTTTAAAACAATTGCATGACAGAAAAATGATGTGACGGTTTTTGTGTTCCCGCTTGTATCGGGACGGTATTTCACGTTTTGTGCCGCACGAAGAAACGTGCTGACTGCACGACTGCAAAATTATTCCTTCATAGGAAACAAAAATAATATTTTATCTCGCTGTAAAGCATATGCGGTGATCAAAAATAAATGCGGGGATTAATGTCTTTTCTGGATATTTGTATTCCAATGCTCCTTATTTATTCAACAAGTGCATTATAAAATAACAATATTAGTACTTGTGTACTTTACAAAGCGTTGATTGATTGGAAATGCATACATTCGTCTGGGGTAACCTTGTAGCAAGTGAGGCTGACACTGTACAACACCCTTAATTTTAAATGAATTTTTACAGCTAACAACATAATGTATGCTTAATATTTAAGAATGTCATTAATGAAAAACGTTGCCCAATTTTTTGCAGGGATTTCCTAGCTTTCGTTTTAAATTAAAATAAGGGACGTGGTGCAAAGTCAACTCAAATAACAATATGTAACGTAAATCGATACAATCGATACATCTCGTAGTTTGTAGTTTTGTCAAAATAAAATAGGTAGCCCAAGTGTTGAGTTGATAGGAGGGATCATGGCATAACAATGAAAGTCTTAAGCGCCGGTGAAGGGTGGGGGAAACAGAGTGCTCCGAGAAAACCCGCCAGCCAACGGCAACGTCCGCCATGTTTCCCACATGTAAAAAATTGGGCGAGCCCGTGGGGAAATAGGCGCCAGTTAGTTTAGATGGACTATGAGTAGGCTGACTACTGCACCAGTTAGCACCGCTGAAATATTTCAAGTAGAATACTTGGTTATGTTCCAGCCATCCTGGGGACATTTTCTATGGGAGCGATAAGGCGATCGCCCCTACACGCAGAGCTCTGAACTGGCTTGCAAACTACCCGTTATACTGCGAGTAACTATGCGACCTTCAGCGGTGATAGTGTGACACATCTGGTTAGAATTCCGTAACGGAAATTCAGTGCCGTTGAGATTAGAATATGTTCAGATGATAGCATTCTAAAACTGCAGTTTTTTGTACTTTGTTATAAGATTATGAAATAATATTTCTAATGTGCACGATATCTTGAAAGTACTATATCTCCCTCGTCTGAAGCGTGGTATTTTCTTGTACCGAGACAGCACAGTAGCTTCTTAGGGAAAAAATAAATTTTCAGTACTACTCAAGCGCTAGGTAGGAATGCGCCATGTCACTTTTGGAAGTCATGCCTAGATTCTTATTTCTTACAGTTGTAGAATACTCCGATACAGGTAGTAAAATTGCGCTGTAGTGGACTAAAACTTGCGAGTTACCCAAAATACGCCGCAAAAATAGTTAGTACCATAAATGTTTAGGATGCTGGCCACGAAAAAGTTGATTATTTTATATTTGTACAAAATACTGTTCAACTTGTAGATATTACTTACGTGTACTATTTCCTAGAATAAAATAATTTTAACCCGCACTTTCCTTTTCCATAATGGAATGCCAACACAATTGTAGTATTTTTGGGAGTATGTATCGAAATGAGATAACTAACATTGAAATGAGATATTAGGAGTTTCTTCAATAAATATTTTAAATCACTATAAAACGTTTTCACGATTTTTTTTTTAAATTTCTTAAACTAAGGAGATTGTTGGATTATTTTTTATTTCCTACCGAAGTTTTGGAAAAGTACATTTTGTTACGCACACCTTAAAGTGAGTTAAGGCGTGGTCTTTCAATCACTCCTTTTAAATTTTCTGTACATGTTTTCCATTTACTTGCACGTTTCAAAAAACACAAACTGTTATTTTGACTCGCCGATATAAAAACAAAACATTCTGTTGAAATTTTTTTTAATTTCGAAGATGTAGTACTTTTAAGTCATGCGTACAAATTGTGCAGCATTTCTTACAAATATAAAACAATCAATGTTTACATAACCAACGCTCTTAGGGTTCCGCATGTCTATAGGCCGCTAATGGTGCTCAGAGATTCAGCAAAACAATCCTTATTGAAAAACTGTTCCACGTGCAAAAACATTTTTTTACCTAAGTATAACATTTTAAAAAAAATAACATTCCACATCTGACAAGGTTTCAGTTTTGTGTTTTTTTTTCCAATTTTTTTTTTTTTAATGAAAAGTGCTCAAACGGGCGTTTTCACTATAAATTTTAGGTATGTAAAACACCTTTGCAGGGTATTTAAAGTCGGCCAATCACAGCACAAAAGAGCAGACAAAAATCAGATAGATTAAANACAAAAGAGCAGACAAAAATCAGATAGATTAAATTTTCCGTTTTTCATATCATGGCGGAATGGCCGTTACTGTAAATGGTTTTATTTTTACGAGTGTAGTAAAAACATGTGTTCTAGAGCAGTTAGTGTTCAAACCATTTCTGTTTTTAAATTTTGAGGAGTGAGTAGGGAGATAATTGTGAGGATACGGCATTTTTTTCCTGTTTTTCTCAGGACTGATTAAATTCTGCATCGTCGGCCATGGCTGCAAGGAACATAAAATGAAAATTAGTCGGCTGTTGACACAACTAAAAACGTAAGCATTAATATTTGGGATTATTATAACGTGGAAATTATTTTTCTTCGTGGTTAAAATCTAGATGTAAATAACTGAATTGTTTTTTCATCGCTATGCTGAAGCATTACAATAATTGTGTACACTCGAGTTTTTATGATAGGCAAGGAGAATAATTTATTTGTAATAATTTCAAAGTGGTAATGCTAATGTTAGTCTTCTTTTCCCTCTCCCAATATATTTATCACGCGCAACATAAATGTACTCATTCTAATAATTATTTTCCGTTTGCTGGTAAAAGTACGAAGCTATCGATTGTAAATACGATCAAAACAGGTGGATTGAACTATCTCGTGAATACAATTAATCGATTCTATCAATCGATGGCGCTTGTAGTTTCGTCCCCGAAACAGATATATGGTTGCACCCATGTCGTCAAAGTGAGAGGTCTAATGGCGACACAACTTACAACGTTGTCCTGCGTGGTAGGCAGGAAGTTACTTCTCAACGTCGCGTCGACAACGAGTTGAGAGATTTGGGCGGCTCTCAACATGGTCTTGAGAGCCCGACGATGGTGAAATGAGGTGAGAATGGAGCAGCGCCGGAATGCATGGCTGGGGGAAACTGGAGATCCCCGAGAAAAATCTCCCGACCGGCCCGCATCGTCCGGCACGATTCCTGCTTGCGAAAATCCGGGAGTGTCCGAGGGTTGAATCCGTTTCGCCTTGGTGGGGAGGCGAACAGGCTAACCTCTAAGCCACCGCGGCCCCGTCGACAACGAGGTCACTGGAGATGGGGCAAGTCACTCAGAGGAGGAATTTGCAATGTCCTGAAGTACGGAACCATCCCGGCGTTCACCTGGAGTAATTTCGGGAAACCGCGGAAAACCGAAATCACGATGCCTGTGCCGGCATTCTAACTCTGGGTCCTCCTGAATGAGAGTCTAGGCTAAACATAGTTCTATCACCGAAATGCACGGACGAGTGGTATATGTTCACGATAGATGTTCATTGAAGGTTCGACAGTTGATAGAATGGTACAGAACGTTCGCCGCCTCGAATTACGGGTTTTAGCAACGAGCATCGCAGTGGCAGACAAGTCACTGCAACTATTGCCATCAATACGAGTTGAGTTAATGTGTTAAGGTTGGGTGCCAGAATGTTTAGCACAGCAGCTCATATATGT
>NQII01007687.1:0-18079 GCA_002778355.1 Clitarchus hookeri
AGTAGAAATATGAAAAACCGAACGAAGACTATTAAAATACGCGATTAACTTATCCGGGATTATAATAAAAAAAAAACCTTAAAATTAAACTATCTTGTAATCAACTGTATCACAGAGGTAGGATTAGAAGCATCAACTTTGGATGTAATCAATGTAACGTTTTGAATGATATGGTTCACTTACCTGAAATATTTACTTGGCTATCATTTCGAAAATAAGTGTCTGAGCCACTTAAACGCGTAAGTTAATATTACCTAACATAACGGTACTTGTATGAAAAATGTAATGGATAAGCGGTTTATTGGTGACCGAGATATAGCATGTAAACCTTACTATCTCAAATGGGGCTATCTTACAAAAGTGCTTTTAAAGAGGTCCTGTACAAAATATTTGTAATAGATGATGTAATCATAAAATATTTCATTGCTATTGGTAAGTTTTTAAATTGATATTTCCAAACACACTAACATATTTATATGGCTACCATTTTTAAAATTTTTATCTGACCTCAATTAAATCATATAACTTTACTTGGCCGTCTGTATGTGTTCAAAATGTTGTGGAAATCAGTGGAATTATTCAGGAAATATGACAAAACCTTTAGAAGACTCACCTTACACTACCTTGCGAAAAATCTTCCTGAGGAGGTTATCTGTATACATTTCGGTTGATAGGCCCTCGCGATATGGTATAAAATCTCCATTGATCATGTGACAATCTTCATTATTGGAATGCAAAAAATTTATATATCAACACGATCTCTTATTGTTATAGAAAGAATGGACAAAGTTAAATTATAATACTTAACACAGTTTCGCAAATATAGGACACTAAGCATATATGTTTGTAAACACGCAATTCAGAAAATAAGAGAGTTATATACTTAAAACGTATAAATTATTATAGCCTCTCACAGTACAACTTCTTCGCAAAATTTGAAAGAAATTGTTTAATTGTTTCACGAGAAACAGCATACAAATATGTCATTTCATGTGGGGCTATCTTACAAAATGGCGGAGAAATGAGTTATTGCATATACAATTTAGATGGATATAAATGAAACTGTTAGCGTACAAAGCTAAGTTTAAATTTGATTTGCAATTTGAAACATAAAAAATTCGGGGCTAAAAGGTTTTTTATGGCCACCATTTTGAAAATATATTTGTTTGTCAGTCTTGAAATGAATAACTTTACTTAGCTGGGCATAGTACTTAAGGAATGCCAAATAACGTAAAATATGTTAATTTTTTGGAGATCACATAAATTTAATTAGTCAAGTGAAACTATTTTGAAAAAATGCCGGACTAAACAGATCTTTTTGTGTACACATTTGAGTGTTGCAAAATATATGATACATAGTTTAATTTCAATTAGTTACATGGTTTCGAAGATATAACATACAAAACCAAAATGTTAATATGGCCGCCATTTTAAAAATTAGTTTCTGTTGTAAATACAATATATCATAGAACATTACCCACAACAGTACTACTTATTTGCCATATTTGGTAGGTATCCAAAAATGTTTCCCGAAATATAACATAAAAACATTATTTATTCGTCTTGCATTATAATACAGAATGGAGGACAAAAGAGGCTCTGTGTAGACACATTTTAAGTTTGTTATATAACCACTCCCAGCATACAAAGTTAAGTTGAAAATGATTAAATAGATTAGAACATATAGTATACTATGCTTAAATAGATAGGTGATCACCATTTTGAAAATAAGTGTCTGATATACTTGAAACACATTTGTATATATCACATGCGGCAGTACTACTGGATTGCAATATTTGGTAGGAATGTGTCAATTGTTTCCCGAAAAATTACAGAAAACTTGATTAATTTATGTAGCGCTATCATTCAAAAAGGCTGACAAATCTTTGATTTTTGGCTTATAGTATGCTTATAATATATACGGTAAGCGTACAAAAGTTGGTTCAAATTGGTTAAATGGAATGTTAGTTATACCAAATAATCTTAAAATATTTTTATAGTCTCTATTTTGAAATGAAAGCCAAATATATTTAAGTTACCTTTATTAACGTGGCCTATCATAGTATTTCTAATGTGCGAATTTGGTGAAAATTAATGAGTAGTTTTCGAGATATAATATAAAAAGATTATTATCTCTTAAAATTTACGACAGAAGTGGTTGTTATTTGCCTTATAAAATGCTTGTAATACATAACGCCAGCGTGCAAAATTTAATTTAAATTGGTTAAATAGTATACTACTATTACTTAATAAACTTATATAATTGTATGGCCGCTATTTTGAAAATAAGTCTATAAAAATTTTCAATAACATATATTTGCTCGGCCCATTATAATATTACTTACGTGCCAAATTTGTTGAAAATAGATTGAGTAGTTTTTGAGATACCAAATAAAAGTTATATTTTTTCTTATGGCACTTTATTTTGAAATGGCGAACCAACAACACCTACCTCTGAAGTTAATGCTCACATCGTCCACCGCCAGCATAAAAAATTTGGTTTCTATCGGTTGAATGGTTTCCGATATATGACATATCGCTTTAAATATTTGAATAACTGCCATTTTGAAAATTAGTGCCCAATTCGGTTCAAAATTATAAATATAAGGTTCCCTTACGTAGTACTATATATGTACCATATTTTGTAAAATTTGGTTCATGCGTTTAAAAATTGAAGGGTGTCACACACGCACACATAAGTACACACAGCCACCCAAACAGGAAAGTGATCTCATAAGCCCTTATTTTTTGTTTCGGAAAGTAGGCTGAGTTTCCCAAAACGCATAATTATACATGGCCTAGCACATAACTATTTGTGAGCAGAATTTATTGGAAATCATTCCACTGGTTCCCAAGACATAAAATAAATTCTTTAATATCAAATTTGGCGCTATCTAATAAAAATACCTTAAATAATGATCTTCAAAGTCATTTCTGATTTGTCAATTATTTCTGTCAGCATAACATTTTTATTTAAATTGGTTACTGGGTTTCGTATATATATAATACCTTAAAATATTAATACTGTCGCCATTTGGAAAATAAGTCTCTGCCCACTAAATACATATCTATTTACATGGCTTATTTTGCAACATTTGAGAGAAATCGATTGGTTGTTCCCGAGATGTAACAAAACTTTATTTATTTGTGTGGCACTTTATTACAATATGGTGGATAAAAGAGGCTCTGCATAGACGAATTTGATAATTGTAATAGAAACTGTCAGCATACACAGTTAAGTGGAAATTTGTTACATGTTCTCATAGTTATAGTCTAGTTAGACTTAAAATNGCATACACAGTTAAGTGGAAATTTGTTACATGTTCTCATAGTTATAGTCTAGTTAGACTTAAAATATCATACGTCCGCCATTTTAAAAATACTGAAGTAATCTAATAAAACATGCCAGTTTACATAACCTACTCTAGTATTACTTGAGTGTCAAATTTTGTACGGGTCTATTCACTTTTTCCGTGCAACATGACATTACAACTTAATTTTTCATAAGAAATTATCTTAAGAATTGACGAACAAAAGAGTTTATATAATTANAGAATTGACGAACAAAAGAGTTTATATAATTATACTTACGATGCTTGTGAAATATGCTTTAAGCAAAACTATTTACCCTCTAATTGGACAAATGGTACGGTACATAATGTAAATAAGCCGAAAATTCTTATATTGTCGCCATTTAAAAAAAAGTGTCCTATATCTTTTAAATGGTTATTTTAACAAGGTCTACACAAGCATTACTTATATGTCAAATTTGATAGGAATCGGTTGTGTAGCTTTATTTTTCAAGTTTCGCTATCTTTGAAAACGTCAGGTAATTAAAAATGTAACAATTAAAATTAAATGTTTGTACTTTGCACTGTTAACATAACAAATTCCGTTTAAATCGATTTATTGGTTTCCGAGATATATAAAAGAATTTAATTTTTCAATGTGCACACTCTTACAAAATGGTAGACTAATAATATTACTTTAATTTAATGCATTAATAATGCACTGTCAACGTACCAAATCTGGATCAAATCGGTTGAATTTTTCCCGAAATATAACTTCAAATATTAATTTTTTCCTATAGCACTATCTTCCAAAATGGCATGCCAATAATAATATTGCTTTCTGAATGCGATACTTATATAATTCACTGTCAACGTACCAAATTTGGTTTAAATCTCTGAAATATTTCCCGATATATAACACAGTGCCCTAAATTTTAAAACCACCAATGGCTTACTCGTGATAAGAGCGAAAGAAAATGTAATATGCAACATATCTCCTAACCATTTCCGGGTAGGTGATAAATTGATTTGCAAAGCTCATACTCAGAACAATATTATAGAAAATAAAGCTATTATGCTATCTTACTGCTGCACTGGTCTCCTACATTTACTACTGTTTCTAATACCTGTGGCCATAGCATTGTCTTATCCGAGCAGTTGAGATTGTGCGACACGAGCACATATATCGCCCCATACACAAAGTATACTTAAACCTGAACCTATATGTTTTAAACTCTTAGCCAAGGATTTGTCACCAGGAGTTATCTCTGGTATCGAGTACTTAATTCTGAGGGAACCTGTGACCTTATCAAACATTTATCTACCCCCAGGACAACGTAAGTACCTAAATGCATGGCTAGCCCCGCTCATGACCAACTTTTTTTTTTTTCAAAACCCGGGATATCCTTAAGCACTCTTTGACAAAATAGAGATAATAATATTAAGTATTCAAGATCTCTCTTCTTCATTAAAAAGGAATCCGTATGTAGAGTAACAAAATATTATTAAAGATTTTCATTCCTTTCATAGTGAAATACTGTTTCATTTATAAAATTGACTTTTGCTTGACTGCACCTTTAATTGTTACTAATACTCCATTTGTGTGTGCGATATTTTGGATTATTCAGCTTTCAATAACTCAGAGGAAAAAGGATGTGAAAGTTAAATATGAGAGTTTAATATTCCTATGCGGCATCGGTTGCAATGGTGTAGATAAAATTGGTTTGGAATTCCAATGAAGTTAAATAACAACACACCTCAGCAATGAAAGTCCTTTTTATTATTTTCAAGCTTATAAAGCTTAGAAAACTGACGCGGGTCTTTAGAATATATAATATTATTTACATAACTTATTAGTTTTTTTAAATTATGACACAACGCACTACTCACGTCCTTTGGAAGGGCTGGCCCTTAAAATAGTAATATAATTTACTATAATAAAAGGGTAATGATGCAAATTTATCTATAATTCTTCTAGTCCACATTGTAAGCAAATTGTAGTTTGATACATAAAAATAAAATTATAAATGTTAATAAGGAAACGTTCTTTTCACACCAATGCATTTCATTCAGAATGCATCGGATATTAAATTATATAGAGAAAGTTGTTATTAAAGAAATATATGTATATCAATGTTGACGGGTAGCCTTATACATCACACGTCTTCATTGTCGTAAAAGAGAGAGAGGCAGGAGACAGCCGAGACAGAAGTAAAGTCGAACGTTTTTTAAATGCCGTATATTGGGTAATGAAAGTTCCGAGTGGAAAGGTGCAACCCAAAATGATGAACCACTGTGGACGTACAGTCAAAATAATTAAATAACGCATTCCATAAAATTTTGCATGAAGGACGGAAAAAGAAGAAAATAATTGGGAAAAGAGGAATTTACCACTCATCTTTTCTGAGGAAGTTCAAGAAGCCTAAGATGCCATGTCGTGTGTGTTACTCAGCGTATTTCACTCGATGTACAACACTTTTTCACTACACTACATAATTGCAAAAAAATTTTAATTCCTCAAGCACTAGATAACTTTCCTATAAGACCATTCAAATAATTTAATTTTTTTCCAGTGACTGTGATGAAGAGTACCGCCTAGCTCGTGAATAACACATAGAATGGCAGAGAATAAGCAGCTAGGATATGCTAAAAAGGCTGGGGAACGGTGTAGCTTCGCGGGGGTAAACGTGGGATTTAATAAGGTCATTTGCCTTCAGACGATGTAGGCAAAACCATAAGGCCAATTAAGGAATTAAGTTATTTTAAAACTTTGCCACTAGGTGACTATATTCTGTACCATATAAGAAGGCCACTTTCTTGACAGTTGACAATCGCCGCGCCTTTTCGTTTATGTATCCATTCGCCATCAAATGGCGTTTCAAGAATAGGCTTTGATGTGGCCAGGAGGTGCTGCTGCGTGCGGCAATTGGTGAACTGCTTTGGTGGCGCTGCATTCGTAAACGGAGCTTGTGGACGTGTGTAGGGTCGTTCATAAACGGGGTTTACGAAATACAAGTTACTTTAAAAATTATACAGAGCTCGCGGGAAAATAAAATTAAGTATATATTCGCGTGAATACGTTATTTTAAAAAACAAAACTATAACATGTTTCTGAGTGTAGTTCGGGATATGGATGACAGATGGCGTGGAAGGGCATATTGCAACATATGGTGCACTTTTAACCCACAAGATAGCAGCACCTGGTTTGAGAGTCTGGAAACTTTGGATTTTTTCGTCACATTTGGATACGTATCGTTTTATTGTGCATCTCATTTTGAACACCTATACATTACTATTTTATCACGAAGTTTCGTTTCTAAAACTAAAAACTGCTGTTTTATGACCACGTAAAATAAAATGTATTAATTAATGTACGAACTCTTTCTTATGCGCGTATTTTCTGCTTGTGTGATGTGCTTCGGCACTGCTCTCAGAATAGCCAACGTAATATTAACTTTTGTTCGTTCGTGCATCAGCTGATACAGGATTTTGTAAATGGGTCGTTAGTTGTTTTCAATATATTAAGTTGCCACTCACTGACTGTCAGAATGTGGCCTTCTTATATGAAATTAACTTTAACATGATCTACCGTGTAAGTATGTAGGATGCCCTAGGGATAACGGAAAAGTCTGGACTGGAATGATACATCCAACGCATAGATGGGGGATAAATCAGTGGCAGCAGATCTTACCTGCAGAGGGGCATTAATACTGCCTTTTACGTCTGTAGTGAGAATTGAGCTACAGTAGCCCAGGAAGGAATATTCGCTCGTACTGCAGCCTATCCTAGTCGCATGAAGACATGTTTCTGTGGCACCAACGCTTCGCGTCTACTGATAACAGCGTGCAGCCTGTGATAATGTGCTACCGAGTTTAGCTGCATTAGCAGAGCTGCCTAGGAAGAACATACAAAGTAAAAGCTAATTAAAAAAGTGGGTGCGTGTACTTAAGTACGCGCGTTAGAAGTTGTACTTCTTTGGTGTGATTAAAATATGCACTTTTAATTTTCTTTAACGCCCAACTTCTTAATGTCGAATTTCGTAACACTGTGCGTATAACATAATAATATTATACTTACAAAAATGTACTTCAAATACTTCATAACACTTTAAACATTTTATTATAAATATGTTGTCACTAACCAATTTTAAACGGGACAATGTAATTAAAATTAATTAAATATATATATGTTCACGTTGAATTACTAATATAAATTAAATGTTGTTTAATTTGCATTTTGCATGCACTGATTTTCTGTCGGTTTTAAATATAACTACGTATCTAATCAACATTATGTTTTGCAACATTTTTGCATTTTGCGTGACAGCAAAATCTTTATGAATTTACTGAAACTAACGTAAGTATCATGACATGCTGTTATTTTAACAGATTTAATAATTAAAGAATGTAGGTTTTTTCTGCTTGATTCGAATTTTTTGTTCTGTTTTGCGTTTGCAATGTACAACACTAAGATTGATAGGTTAAAATTAAGAATTTTAAGGTTATTTCATTACAGAAATTATTGAAACATTTTATTTAATATAACGTTATGAAAAAAAATTAAAGAAATGGTTGTTGCGCAACATTTGAGGTGTACAGGAGCATGTCCACTGAACTGTGACGCTGTTTAAAGTGAAGCTGTCGCGCCTTCTAAACTAACAGACACAATACTAAGAGTCCCTGAATCATCGCCTCAAAAGCTAAGTGACCTTCACGATGGGAACTCCCCATGCACAAAGGAGATGTCTGTTGAAGAAAGAGTGGACAGTGTTCTCCCGACTCACTCAGCTCAGAAAACAAGACAAGAACGCAAGATGAAAGGCGATTCTTCAGCAAAATGCTTAACACCACCTAAAGAACCAGATGCGTGTCCACCAACACATAAAGACAGTGATGGTGAAGATTGGGTGTGTGGACATTGTCATGGAAAGTATTCGACCGATGTCAAAAACCGTTCAGGAGATGCTTGGATTCAGTTTTCTTTATATGTAGCACCATGCCATCTACGATGTCAAAATGGTCCAACAGATGATGATGTATATACGTGTGACAACTGTGCTGAAGACGAAGAAGTGCGTGAAAGTGATTAGTTGGGTATAATATGAGAAGCAATGTAAGTTTTGCCGAGCTACTTTCGTATCACGATATTAGCTACCTACTATCACAATATTAGCTACCCAATCACGGTATTACCTGTCCACGTTGAGTGAATTAAAATGTTTTTTCTTAGTAACCCTATACAATACAACAACTTACTATGGTCTGTAGAATGTGTTAAAATGATTAAATATATATATATATATATATATATTTGTTTTTGTACTATATGGTTCATTAATATTTTTTATACATTTTCATAACAATGTCACGATAATTACTTTTATTACCCTACAACTTAAAAAAAAAAAACATTTCCGTCAGTTTAAAATTTTATATTTAAAAAATTAGGCATAAACTTTTTCAAATTTACGGATTCAGAAAATTTCGTCTCTTTGTATCATAAACTCCATGACACATTTGACTACATGAATTTGAGAAGTGGCACAGAAAAAAATATGCAGGATATCCAACAGTGCTCCACCGAAAGTGAACCAATTATACATTTTCAAAATGTACGCTACAGTTTCATAGTTTCCTTGACTTAATGCATAAGTAAAATATTTGTACAGCAAAGCTGCTTGATAGATCTTGCTTAAAGCCTTAAATATTTTTTAGTTCCATTGTTACTTCCTCTATCTAATAAAATGTTTAAACGCTGCCCAATTGTATTTCTTCCGTGCTCTAATTAAATTAACAACATTGTGTTAGAAGAAAATCAAGTTACTAAAATTATACACTTCAAACGAATAGCTCATAAAAATCTAAATATTTGAAAATACTTTTATAATATCATCTACAAGCACAATCTGAATGCAGAAATACGATTAACATAAGAAATATATATGTATATATATGGCATATGCAACATAAAAAAACCATATCCGCATTTTAATCACTGTAAGTGAATTTTACTTCTCAGCGGCTAAAACAGATAAAAAAAATTATATTTAATATTACTCTATTACGTGATACCAATGTACAGGATATAAAGGGGAGACTCCACCATATGACACGCAGATTAATAAAAACCTTCATAAGGTTCATTTTAAAAACCATTAACTTCTCAAAAACATGCAAGTACTCGGAGGTTCAAAAACTGGTATTTTTTAGACAAGTCGGTTTTGCAAAAATGTCCCGTATGTTACGTATTTCACCTTTTTTTTTTTTTTTTTTTTGGGCTTCGTCAATTTTTTTTATAATAACTGCCCAAATGCACACATTCTTATGAAACACAATAGAGTATAATAATTACTTTATATGATACCTCCCAAAATACAGTACTTCAATTGAGAAACTATTTAAACACAGAAGCAACATGTTTCCAAAAATAGGCATTTGTAATGAACATTTATGAAATTGCAGTGAAATAAATATATATAACTCTAAAACCGTTTAACAATTAAAAGAATGGGACCACCACTTCTCCGATTGTCTATTTCTCCGATTGTCCATTTCTCCGAAGCCAACTAGGCCACTTATCCGATTGTGCATTACTCCGACTACTACTGCTTGTCCGCCAGCGGATACGTAGATGTTAGCCCCTCTCCAGCACTCTGCCTTCGCTTTCTACTCCATTGTATAATTTTCGCAGACAAAAAGGGACAAGGACTTACTGGCAGTACATGACTGACCGGCAGGTTCACTCTTCCGCAGTAATAACTCCGGCTGTTTATTACGTCTTCGAACTGGTTATGTAGCACCTTCGTGTCATGAACCTCAGCACCAATAGGTACTCTTTTTATAACGCGAGGGTGGCACATAAAAATAAGGTGGGATCTAGTTTCCTGTGTACAGTAGGGCTTTTTTACTACTGACAGCGTAAATAATGGGCGTTCAACTGTTTTACTTATTACGTAAAGGGGGTAAATATATATATATATTAGTAACACTTATTGTGTAGTTGTAATTATGAGCAACAAAATATATATGACTGAAATATTAGGTAAACTTATGTTGTAGTTTTAACTTAAAATTTAAGAAGTGTATAGGATTATATAATATATATTTGGTTCACATATTTCATAGTTCAAAACATAAATTTGTTTTGTTTTAAAAACATCACATTCTAATTATCCATGGGCAATACTCAAGGAAATAAAGTAAATCGTGACATTTTATATATTTAAACCATGGTTATATTAATCCTTTGTTTTCACTGTTTGTTTGCCACAATATATAAATGATCATACATAAAAATATAACTTCATCTCTCTCTCTCTCTCTCTCTCTCTCTCTCTCTCTCTCTCTCTCTATTAGAGATGAGAATGAAATAATATTTTTTGTATAATGTAAGAGTATTGAACATATTATGAGTGAACAATCATTATATGATATGGCCGTGACTACTTCGTCAGGTACCCGTAATTGCTACAATTTAAATATTACATTGCCTTAAACACTTAATTTTTATTATATTTTTACTTTAAATTGTGAGAAAATTAAAAATAATAGTTTCAGAGTTGACCGTAAAAAAAATTAAACTATTATTTATTGAAAAATAAACGTAGCCTTAGAAGAATGAAAGTTTGGAGCACTTCTGAGCACATGCAGCAGGCAAAACTAATTTACGCAGGATGTTAAACGGAAACGTCATTTAAGATGTTACTGCGATGATGGCCAAATAAGTGGAATCATGGTCCAATACGACCACGCCACGAATATGTGTGCTGTTCACATCACGAGAAGTATGAAAATTGGCCACGAGGTTATGCCATCAGGCGCAACGTTCAATCGATAGAAAATAACAGTAGCTAGCAATAGGATCGGAAACACCACATACGATCACGTCTTAAAAAAAAAAATATCCGCAAACACTTACCCAAAACGGCGGATAAAAAATACTAATTAATCTCAAGGATGAAGGACGATATCGCCAGATAATATCTTGAGCTGACTACATGCTTGTGGTTTTAATGCGAAGAAGAATTGAGAGGTCTTAGCGGAAACCTGTATACATAAATGTTTGCTACGGATTACATAAACTCATGCGACTAATCGATACAAAACTCGAAATTCAATAAGGACGTATAACAATTAATCAATGACGTTTTTCATTTTCCTAACTGAAATTAATAGCTTACATTAAATTATGTACGTAAATAATTACGTACGTATGAATAACACACATAAACATTTCAACATTACACAATTTTCAGATAATAGTGTTTGTTTTACAACTTCAAAGTAAATAAACAAAATAATTACGCATCAGTATAGATTGTTTCAATAGAAAAATACTATTTGGTGAAATAACAAATAAATAAGGAAGAAAATTAATGTAATTACAATATGAAACGGTGCCAACACATCTCGCGCAATCTACATAGATGCGGTGTTATGTTTTTACAATTCTTATGAACACGAGGCCGTGGTAGCGATAGTTATATTTTGCGGTACTCCATACACTAGTATTCTATTCATAGAATATTCACAAACAATATACTTTAAAAAAGTTTTTTCTCCTATTACGTCTTGCGCGAAGTATTGCTCTACTCTTTTTTGTGCAAAATTGGTTGGTATATATACAATGCCGAACGGCAATACACTCTTTCAGCGAATTCACATGAATACCATCCCTACTGGTGCCAACGAGCAATAAAATCTGAAGTAAATATCCTTTCAAAGATTTTCTAGTAATTATAAGTGTTACAAGTCAATAATACATCGATCTCAGTTTGTAAAAAATTTTCTTAAGTGAAAAATTGTGTGAAACCTAGCTTTCTTGACAGCTTTTTGGTATGTTAATCTTATAAGCTTCTACCTCATAATTCCTTACTTTGCTCACACAGACAGAGATTAGAAATTTTTTTGAATTTGCAATGAGTAAGGAAATTGGCATATTTGAAAGCTGTTTTATAAAATTAACTTCTAGTGCTAATGTTTTGTAATATGGTAATTAATTTTTTACTGTTCTTTGTATTAGTAACTGTCTTTTACGCCAAAAGTAAACACTTCTTTTATTGCTAATTTTTATTTGACAGGCAGCATTAAAGATATTCTTCAAAGACTTAGTCTCTTATTATATGTTATACCCAGGTTATGCAGAAGATTCGAAAACGGAAAATAAATCCATCTGATGTTCTTAGATTCTTAATTGGAAAAATGGAATTGGTTTATTACGTGAAGATATAAAAAAAATTATATTTTGATTATTTTTTTATTTGCAAACTTATTAAACGAAAAATTACCTTTTATTAAGTAAAATAGTTTTATGAATTATTTTATCCCTAAAAGATGGTATTCCATTTTATGGTAACTGACGCTGCTTAATTTTTATGTGGGGATAGTTTTTGAGGTCAAAGTCATTTAATAATAGGGCTAGTGTTGATGGCTCTAGGTTGTCAGTAAAGTGTGTTAATTGAATATTTCATTTTGTTCGAAGATTGCTGTTTTGATTAAAATTATTTATAATCAACTTCATGGTTCTTAAGGAAACAAGTCTGTCTCTGTGTAGCAGAGTTAAAGAAACGCTACGTTTAAGGCTCACTAGCAAAACCGTTTATGCAAGGCGTAGGTTCAGTTGTACTAAGATTAATTTTTTTCAGGCCGGGAGAAAAACAAGTTACCTTACGTGACAGTTTGACATAGAAAAAATTTCCGTCGTTAGGTGAGCTCATGTTCCGAAGAGGTTGCTCTTAATCTGGAGATAATGGCTAAATTATATTCATTCGTGTATATAAGTTTTGTTTGGCCGTAACTGTTATATAATCTTTATTTTCCCTAGTCATGAATTAAGTATGAACTTTATTTTGTAAGTATACACTTCAAAAAAGTTTTGTGTCACCGAGAGCAGTGACTTACTAGAATGGTGACGGCCCAAAAAAGTACGGGATTAAAATAGACACTCACTGTACAGGCTACCACGGATATATCTTAAACCCCTGCAGTACTCACAAAGGCTAAATAAGCAGGGGTGATAAAAATGCGTGTGTCACCTTTGGTTGGGTACGTAAAACAAGTCCAAGCGGACTTTCTTTAAACAACCCAATTACAGGTCGTAGAAAATATTTTTGAAGTCTGTTTTATGTTCTTACAGTAATATAAAACAGTTATGAAATATAGGAGCAACTGTCAATACATCTGCCTTACAAACGTTTGTATAGAGGAAATTATTTATTCGTGAACACTAAATTGTAGATTTTCACAGCTTTGTTTTTTGGCCGTATTGTCAAGATGAGAAGGTAGGTTACAACAGGAATAAATATTCTCGTCCTTTTAAGCCTACTTTCTGAAGAAAAGAAAGGCTTATGCTATCACTTTCCTGTCTGTGTGCCTATGTGTGTATATGTGTGTTTCAGTGTGTGTGTGCGCGCGTATGTGTCCCTCTTTCAATTTTGGAACGCGTCAACCGAATTTCACCACAGTTGGTACACATATAATACTTAGCAAATGCACCTAACATTTATAGTTTTCTAACACGTAGGACACTTACTTTTAAAATGGCGGCAATTAAAAAATGTTAGTTGTTGTCATATTTTGGGAAACATTGAACCGATTTAAACAAAATTTTGTGTGCTAGCAGACAATTGTGTAAACACAGAACTTTGAAATTTATATTTTTGTTAGTCCACCATTTTGTAAGATAGCATGAAAAAAAAATAATGGTTCTACATTATATCTCGAAAACTTTTCAACCAATTCTCACCCAGTTNATTATATCTCGAAAACTTTTCAACCAATTCTCACCCAGTTTGGCACGTAATTAATATTATGGTAGGTTATGTAAACGTAAATGATTGAACATGATAAGTTAATTTTTTTCAAAATGGCGGCCATACAAATGTTTTAAGTTTATTTAGTATATCTGCCATAATATGTAACCAATTTCAACCAAATTTTTATAAGGAAAGGATCTATTACACGAATCATATAAACGTAGAAATAAACACTTTTGTCGGCAATTTTGGAAGGCAGCACTATATGATTGAATAAATTTATGTCATAATTCGGTAAGAAATTAACCGATTAGTACCAAATTTGCCAAACAAGTAGTGCTGATGTAGATGGTAATAAGTGATATGTTTTAAGCATATCAGTTAGTAATTTTCTAAATGGCAGGCATCTAGCCGTTTTATGTTATAATACGATATAGTCGAAACTACGTATTCAATAACAACATATCTTTGTATGCTCACAGTAGGCATTACAGCCATAAACTATATGTACATGGAGTTTCTATTCTCCGCTATTTTGTTAGATAGCGCCATGCAAATAAAATAAAATTTTGTGTCATATCTCGAGAAAGAATTAACCAATTCCTATCAAATTTGGAAAACATGGAGTACTGAGGCAGGTGATGTCATATGTTATGTTTTAAGAATGGCAGACATTTACTATTAAAATGTCTTCCATAAAGCTAATTTTAGTTAAGAATTCTATATCGTCGGAAATATGTAATAAATTTCAAAATAACTTTGTATGCTAGCAGTAGGTATTACAACTATCAACTTTGTGTACATTCAAAATCTTATGTCCCATATTTGACATGTTAGCACTATGCGAGTCTAATAAATTTTTTTGTCACATCTCGGGAAACAATTGAGAGATTCCTTTCAAATATCTCAAACAAATAGTATTACAGCAGGTGGTGTAAATTTGTTTGTTTTATGTTTTTTTTTTCGAAATGGTGGTTATATAAATATTTTAGCTCAGTATATTTTATTAACGAAACCAATTCCAAAATTAAATTTCTAGGCTGGCACTACCTATTACATTTATAAAATTAGTCTATAGAGAGATGTGTTTCTCTGCTGTATTGTAGCATAGCCCCATCAATAAAAAATAATGATTTTATCTTGTATCTCGATAAACAATCAACACATGCTTACAAAGTTTGGCGAAGATGTTGTACTGTGGTTGGTCATAATAATTAATGCATTTTTTAAAAGTAGGACACACTTATTTTCAGAATTGCAACTGTAAAAACATTTATATTATGTGGGCGATATCCACGAAACTATTAAATCTATTTAAATTTAACAGTGTATATTGGCAGTATACAATCATTGGAATTACTATTACATGAAATTTTATCCTCCTTTTTTGAAAAGATCGCCAAATTAAAATTATGGAGGTTTTATGTCATATCTTGTGGGCCAATCAACCGATACCTACCAAATTTTACATTGGAACATTTCAAATAAATTTGTACAAAATTGTTCACACCTTAAATGCTTTAGAAGGTCATGTAAACTTTCATGATTTAAATAGGTCACACAATGATCAAAATTGCAGCGTCGTAAACCATTTAGTTAAGTTTGACATATTTTAAACGATTTAACCAAATTCAACCAAAACTTGTTTGCAGACAGTATACTGTATATTAGAAGCATCGTATACACAGCCTCGTTTTGGCAATTTTATAAAGAGCGTAAAATAGGAAAATACTTTTTTTTTTGTCATATCTCATGGACCAAACAACCGATTTCCATCAAATACTTCACACAAGTAGCACTACGGCAGGCCATGTTAACTTCCATGTATTATGTGGCTCAGTTACTTATTTTCCAAATAAAAGCCCTGTAAATATTTTAGGTTAGTTAACCCTATCATTAAAAATATTATACTGATTAAATCCGAAGTTGATTCACCGTATCCATCCTACGTAATGCAGCTTATCTAACGTTAGCTTATAATATGACGTTTTCTATGTTCAAATCCCGGGTAAGGCATGTGTGTATAGGTATTTGTCCCACTACTCTTGCATAAGTTTCTGGTTTCATTTCTAAATTTATTGCTTTCAAAGTGAATTAAATTGCTAACTACCAACTCAGCTTTCGATAAATTATTTAAAAATTAATTACACCTATGGCTCATTAGTTACATTAGTAACTTCTCGTTACTTGCTGAAAACTGTGAAAAACTGACTGGACGATACAGCTATGTAACAAAACACAACTAGAGGAACACATAGAATCAAATAATCACGACCAAAATTATTCCTGAATATACTTAACTACAAATAACTTAAAAAAATAATTTTATTAACTAAATTAATTGCTACAGAATTACAAGAAAACTTTTAGAATTAAAATAACTCTCTTTTTCGTTAGCCTGGTCATAATCAGAAAGAGAAAATAAATTCATAGATTTTTATAACACTATATTTTCAAGTGTTTTAAGTAGGCTTTAAAAATCAGCTTTTCCAGTAATAAATAAAGGTTCAGAGAAATTTCAAAAATAAAAAAAATGATTAAAGTTATTTAAATTATAAATTTTTAGCACCGAGCTACTGATTCTTTCTTCAAAGCAATTGTGAATTAAATTGTGGAAATACGTTCAAGTTTTTATTTACATGATGGCAGCTATTGGATAACAATTAATAATTTCAAATTGAATCCCAGCATTAAAAATTATATATTCGCAAAATTTATCATTTGTTATAAAAATGTAATAGAAGTCTTGAAGTTGTCGACGATCATGGACCTGGAATATACGGGATATATTCAGTTTTTATTTATTAAAGTCCCACAGGCCTATAGTGCAATGTTAAAGAACTTTCTGCACTTTATATAGGGCGAGGGCTTTAGAGTCATTTAAAAAAGGATAAAACACTCGGGGGACTACCATACAGACCTTCTTATATAACTGCGCTTACACGTCTTCGTCCCATCAGGATGGCCTGTTCCAGAACTCGTAATTTGACCATTCTACAATTGAATTAAATAAAGACACAAACAGCATTTACCCACTTGGGTTATCTCTCTTGCCTAAGGGTTCCAAGATGGCAAATCTTAAAGAAAATCTCCTTTATTAAATATTGAAATGAATGCGTATTTGAATACACTGCCAATCGCAAGGGCGCTAGACAATTTAAATATGTCGTACAACATTGCTGTAATAATAGCATTAAACTGCTTTCTTCTTTGGGTGATGCTTTTATAAACATAACAAATTTAACAAACTAGAAAGTCGTATTAAATGTATTCCTCTCAGAAACCCCGAAAACCAAACTTATTTAGTTAATTAAATTTTAAAAAACAAACAGTGCTACTAAAATAAACGAAAAATAATATTACATCTTTAAACAAATAGATTATCTTTATATTATCAACGTCGCCAAAATATTTTACAAAAGTACATTTATGGAACCTCTCATTAATAAGTACAGAAATAAAACCAAAGGGCTCTACGGTGATCATATAATTTGAACTTTGTATATTGGGAAGATTTAATGTAGTTTTAAGAAAAATTTCCAAGCTGTGTTAGGTTTGTATGCTTCGAGTTACGGCATTTAATGAAAAAGTAAGTTTTGCCTATGTTAGTGATTCTTAAAAAAATTTTGACATTCGCTATGAATGCTTTGTTAAGAGTTTCTCTTGAAATCACTTGAAATGGGCAATAGGTCTGTCTTCACCATTTAATTAAATCCTTTATGTATTTAAAGAAACCCAAAAGAATTAGTTGCCAAGAGTTTGTTTTGCTACCGCTGCAAATACGATATCATAAATGTTGCACTTATTATCTTGAAATCATTAATTATACATAACATATGTTTAGAGTTTATACTTAACTTAAGTTTACCGTTTCATATATTGTAGATTATCAAAAATGTTTAATGTTTCCTCCCCCAATTTTTATGCAAAATCGTATGAGTTTCTTGAAAATGTACAATATTTTTATGAAACATGGTTTCTGGCATTATAAATGACGAATTTAAATAAATATATAAATAAATATATATATGGTTTA